>PVKZ01002705.1:118883-170903 GCA_004027375.1 Macroglossus sobrinus
CCGCCGGGCAGCCACTGGTCTCCTACGTGTCCGTGGTGTGGCTTCTCCAGGCCGTCCCGTGGGGTCTCACGGGCGGCCTCCTGCTCTGGGTAATCAGTAACAAGATGGATCGTACGACGAGCGTGTGCTTAATGTCGTGAGAGACTGCCGCACCGTGCCCCCGAGTGGCCGCACCGTGGGGTGTGCCCGGCAGCCTGAGCGAGAGTCCCCGTGGCTCGTGTCTCCAGGTCACCGGCTTTCCCTGTCTGTCCTCGGGGCCTCGCTTGCGTCCGCTCACTCAGGTCGTTCTGACGAGACCGCTGCCGTGGCCCAAGCGTGCTCGTCCGCACGCGCCGGTCTCCCTCTGGCCGTGTCTGTGGCCGTCTCGCCGGCTTTGAACACGCCATGGCCTGTCTTGGTCCAGTTCTCCTTGTTTCTTTGCCGGAGATCGTTGAACTTTGTGGATACGTGAGTCTGGAGTTGCCGTCGAATCCGGGAGCCCGGGTTGTGGTTATTCCTCAGCTGTTCCCGTCCCCCCTCCGGGGCTGGCGCTGGGCCGGCCGTGCAGGCTGTGCTGCCGCTGGCCGCGCGGCGCGGGGCTGAGGACGAAGGGCGCTGCTGCTTTCTCCGTGCGTTTCTCTAAGTTCATCGGTGTCCTGCGGACTCTTTGTGATCGGCCCGTCGTCCCGGCTGGGGTAGCTTCCGTCTCAGACGCCGCCGTCTCCATCTCCGGAGTTCCGTTTCAGTCTTTCACTCCCGTGCGCAGCACGCTCAGCCCTTCGCTTTGGCTCTTGACCACACGTAGGATGGCGAGCGTGGCCTGCCGGTCCCGTGGCCCGCCCCTCCTGACGCCCGTGTTCCCGGCCGGGTTTGCGTTTCCTCCTCGGCCCCGGCCGGACGTGACGCTGCAGTGGGGGTGCGGGCCCGTCTGTTCTTGCGCGTCTCTGTTCTCGGTCACTTCAGAGCCGTGAGCTTCTTTCCGGGCGTGCGTTTAAGGCTCGTGAGGGGGGCTCGTGCTTGCACGTAGCCCACGGCTGGCCGTTGCGAGGTGAGACCCCTCTGAGCACGGTGTCCAGCGCCCCATGACGGGGACAGCGGACCGAGCTGCAGCCCCTGTGTCCTGTCGTCCTTACGGCCGTCTCTTCCGGCCCAGGCAGCTCCCTGCGCGCGTCAGCGTCTCTCCACGCTGTCTTTTCCTGGGCCCTGGCCCGCCACCTCCGGGCGCCTTGGTCCCCCGGCTGCCGGCTCCTGGTCCTTGGCGCAGGAGCACAGCCTGTGCGTGCTTCCTGTGGTCGGTGTCACGTGGGAGGTAAACCTGGTCGCTGGTGTCACCAGGACTGGGGACGGAGCCCTGGCTTACGGGGCTTCGGTGGGAGAGGCTGGCCGGAGGTCTCGGACCCCCTCTGCCGCCAGCACCGCGGGGGGCTGAAGAAGCCCAGCACTGGCCTGCGGGGGGTCCACGGCCACCGTCCCGCGCGGTGCGCGTGCCCTCACACCATGTCTGCCCTGCTCTGGCCGTCTGGCCGCGCACCCACGGGCCCCCTCGCGCCGCGTGTGCTTCCAGGCCAACATCACCGAGGCGGAGGTCTCGATCCCGGCCAAGCTGCACAACTCCCTCATCGGCACCAAGGGCCGCCTGATCCGCGCCATCATGGAGGAGTGCGGCGGGGTCCACATCCACTTCCCCGTGGAGGGCTCGGGCAGCGACACGGTGGTCATCAGGGGCCCGTCCTCGGACGTGGAGAAGGCCAAGAGACAGCTCCTGCACCTGGCGGAGGAGAAGGTGGGTGCGCGGGGGCGGGGGGGGGTGGCCACCGCGTCTGTCCTCCAGACGTCCCCTCTCCGTGGTGCGCAGCCCCCAGCTCCCCTTCTCGTCCTGTCCCGTCGTGTGCGCGGAGCCGTCGCCGAAGGGCTCTCCACGGACAGCAGGAAGCTCGCCGTTGGGCTCGTTAGTTCTGTGGTTTCTGTTTTCAAAGAACGATTTATCTAGAACGTGGGGTCTGGCGTTTGGCGAACGTACATCCGTGTGACTGCCACGTGAGGGCAGTCACAACGTTTTGACCCCTCTAGAGTCTTCCTTTGTCACAGCCCACGTGCGGGTCTGTTTCTGGACTGTTCAGTCTCAGCGACACCACGAGGCCAGAGTAGCCAGCTTTACGGCAGGAGGCGGGCAGGAGGCGGGCAGGAGGCGAGCGAGCGAAGCTGCACCTGTGTCTGCAGCCGCTCCCCGCCCCGGCCTCACCGCCTCAGGTCCCCAGGCGCTGGATGCTCGGGGGAGCCCCGGGCCCGGTGCCACGAAGGTTGGGGGCCGCGGCTTTGAGAGACATCTGGCGACTGCTCCAGTTTTGTGCTTTCTCAAACTGCTGTGGCTGTTCTGGGTCTTGCGTCTCCGAAAGCATGTCTGGAGCCGGCGCGTCAGTTGGGGGGGGGGAGATCCTGCCGGGGTTCGGTTGGTGTGGCTGAAGCTGAGGGTCAGACTGGGGAGAGGCGACATCCCAGCAGCACTGCAGCTTCGTCCGTGCTCCGCTCTTCTAAGTCTGATTTTTTTGGGGGGTCGTGTTTGGTAGTTTTCAGTGTGTAGATATTCCCATTTTGTTCAATTTACATCTTTTTTGGGGGGGGGTCCTGTCATCGATGGTATTTTGTGAGCTGTTTTAGTTTCCGGTTGTGGGAGCACGTGGAAATGCATACGTTCGACCTTTGACCTCGGCCCTCCTCTCCCACGTCCAGGGTGAGGCTCCCTTGGCGGTTCCGGCACCTTTTCCCGGGGGCTGCTCGTGAGCCTCGTCCCCCGCGGCACGCTCGGTCCCCCGTGGGAAGCGGCCGTGGCGTCTTCCTGACGCGCACACCACGCGTCCCGTGTCCCGGAGCGTCGAGGGCGCCCGGTGCGGGGCCTTCTGGGGGCGTGGCCTCCCGTCCCGGGTTTGCCGGGGCTTCGCGCTGCGGGTGGGAGCTGGGTTCGGTCACAGGGTTTTTCCCGCGTTTGCTAACGTGATCACGTGGTTTTTTTTTTTTTTTTTTTAACCTGTGTGTTTTAGATCGACTTTTTTCTGTTTTTTAAAGTTGCACCAACCTCGCAGCTCGGGGTGAGCCCCACCTGGTTCTGACGTATTACCCTTCACCGTCCTGCTGGGTTGGGCCTGCCTCACTCGTAGCTTTCTGTGGCCGCTGCTGGCGAGGGTCTCGTGCCTCTGGGTGGCGCCCTGGGAAAGCAGCACTGGAACGGTGACAAGAGTTCGCTGTTCCCTGCCGGTGCTGGCAGGCGGCTCTCCTGTGTCTGGGGTCAGGCCTGAGGACAGGAGGGGACACAGAACGTGCCCCGTGGGTCTGCGTCGGTCTGGAGGGGGTTGGTCCCGTGTGCCCCCGTGTGCCCTCCAGACGGATATGCCGGAGGAGCTGGCATCCGCCACGCGGTCCCCACGTCCGGCCTTTCCTGGGTCCTGGGTTCTTGGTGTCAGATGAGGACTGTGCTCACCCAGGGTGTCTCTGAGCTTGAGGTGGGGGCGCAGCTGGGGCCCCCCACAGCCGCTTCCAGAGGTTCTGTCACTGCTGGCGAGTGGCCAGGCTGCGGCTCTCAGTCTGCGTGCTCTGAGCCCTCGGGGCGTCTTGTCACGGTGGAGGGAAGTACGAGGACAGTCCGGGTGGCCAGCGTCTCTTGGTGCCACTCGAGTAGCCCCGCTTGGTGACACGTGAGGTGAGCCCTGCGCCACGCTGCCGTCCCCTGGGCCCTCCCGTTCACCTGCGCCGGGGCCGGGCAGGTGGCAGCGGGCCAACGTGCGGCTCGGCCTCTGCAGCAAACCCGGAGCTTCACCGCGGACGTCCGCGCCAAGCCCGAGTACCACAAGTTCCTCATCGGCAAAGGGGGCGGCAAAATCCGCAAGGTGCGCGACACCACGGGCGCCCGCATCATCTTCCCCGCGGCCGAGGACAAGGACCAGGACCTGATCACCATCATGGGCAAGGAGGACGCCGTCAGGGAGGCCCAGAAGGAGCTGGAGGCCCTGATCCAGAACCTGGTGAGACCCGCAGCCCGGGGCCCCGGCCCGCGCCGCCTGGCACGGCCGGCGGCCCTGACCGTCCCCCCGCCCCCGACGCCGCAGGATAACGTGGTGGAGGACTGCATGCTGGTGGACCCCCGGCACCACCGCCACTTCGTCATCCGGCGGGGCCAGGTCCTGCGCGAGATCGCCGAGGAGTACGGCGGCGTGATGGTCAGCTTCCCGCGGTCCGGCACGCAGAGCGACAAGGTCACCCTCAAGGGCGCCAAGGACTGTGTGGAGGCGGCCAAGAAGCGCATCCAGGAGATCATCGAGGACCTGGTAGGCGCCAGGGCGCCTGGCGCGCCTCTCGGGCACCGCGGGGAGGGCGCCCCACCCCGTCTGTCCCCCGGGCATCGCCCCGCTCGCAGCCAGAGGGGGTCACGTCAGCCGCGCTGCTTCCCCGCCCAGCCTCGGAGAGCGTCGCTCTGCCCCGGCTCCCCGGTGGCCCCCTGTGGAGTCGGAGCTGCAGCGTCCCCGTGTCCCATCCCCGCGTCCTTCCCCCGGGACCGATGTGGCCCCGTCTGCCTGAAGGGAGGGTGCTCATTAGCAGAGGAACCAGCGTCGTTAAGAGTCGCATTCCGGGCGGGAGCAGACACCGGGTGGTTGTGCACGGATGAGCCCGCGATCCTTTGTAGCCTTCTTGGGGAGACTCCCGCCAGGCCCCCCTTTGGCCCTGCCCCATCGCACGTGGGGCTCCGGGTTCCCCTCGGGGAAGAGGGGCGTCTGCGAGCTTGGCCGTGGCGTGAACTGAATTGGCCGCGCGCGGTTAACCTTCGCCTCTGCCTCCCCGTCCTGCCGCGCCTCCCCCAGGAAGCCCAGGTGACCGTGGAGTGCGCCATTCCCCAGAAATTCCACCGCTCCGTCATGGGCCCCAAAGGCTCCAGAATCCAGCAGATCACGCGGGACTACAACGTGCAGATCAAGTTCCCGGACAGAGAGGAGAACCCAGGTGGGCCTGGGGCGGGCGGGCAGGTGGCCGGGGCGTCCTGGCGACGCGCCTCCCGGCCCGGGGTCTGAGGCTCGGGGTCGCTCCCCACGCGCCCTGTCCCCTGGAGTCGGCCGGGCCCGTGCAGCCCCCGTTCCTCTGGGAACGCAGGCCACTTTGAGTGGCAAACTGGTGAAGTCATAGTGTCGTGTCTCACACTTGAATGTTTACTTTTTAAATTTGATGTAGTTTCACATTTAAAAGAATAACTGCACAGAAGTGTGTGAAGATACATCCTGTGTGCTCTTCATCCAAACTCACCAGTTCCTCTCATGCCCCCCCACCACCTCTACGTGCTCTCTGGATTTTTCTGAGCCGATCGAGTGTGGTTTTCAGACTCGCTCCCTGCCCGCGGGGCAGTCCTCAGAGCCAGGCTGTTCTCTTACGTCAGTGGAGATGATCGTGGCGCGTTCACCGCGATCGGCAGATCTGGTCATGTGATGTTGTCATCACGTTCGTAGTTGACATTCAGGTTTTGCCAGTCTCAAAGCACCCTGCAGAGCCCACCTCTCCCCCCAGTTTAATCCGAGGTCACGATGGCAGTCCTGCCTGCTGTCCACTCGTTTATATAGCGGCCGGACTCCCGGAGTTTGTCTTACGCCGGGAGCGCTGTGCTGGTGTTAGTTTTGGCGAACACCTGGCCTGGAGTGGCCGCGGGAGCCCTGCCGGCTGCCCCCGTGTCCCGTTCGTGTCTCTCCCGGGAGCTCGCCTGCTTCCCGGCCTGAGAAGCTGGCACAGCCTTATCTCGTCCCTCCCGAATCTCTCGAGCCCTTCGAGCTGCGCCAGGCCCCCTGGGCGTCCCCGTGTGTGTCCTCCCTCAGACTCGTGGGCCCGCCCTCCGCCCCTGCCGCTCACGGCGCATCTCATCTCGGCCGCCGAGGCCGGTGTCGTCGTGCCCCGGCGAGCAGGAGGGGCGGACGCGCACGGCCTGTGCGAATGGCCCCTCTCTGTCCCCAGCGCACAGCATCGAGCCGGCCGTCCAGGAGAACGGCGACGACGCCGGGGAGGGCCGCGAGGCCGAGCCGGGCTCTCCGCGGAGGTGCGACATCATCGTCATCTCCGGCCGCAAGGAGAAGTGTGAAGCCGCCAAGGAAGCCCTCGAGGTAGGTGGGCCACCTGGGCGAGCTGTGGCCTCAGCGACGCGGCCCTGGGGGCCACGGGCCACCGGTCACGTCAGTCCCGAGCCCCTGAGCGCCTCGGCTTGCACGGCAGGTGGGGGCGTCGTCTCCCCAGGACTGGGCAGCTGCCGGGCATCGGGGGGCCGCCGGGAGCCGAGCTGGTGGGCGTCCGCAGCAGCAGGGTGGATGTGGCCTCTGGTCTCGGGGTCCCCCCCGGGCAGCAGGGATGTCCACACCTGTCTCAGGCTGCTCTTGGCAGTGAGTTTCTTGAGTGCCATTAGTACGTGCCGGGTGCTGCTCTGAGTGCCACCTCGCCACAGCCCAGGACGGCCCGTGCCCTGCACGAGGCGAGTGAGGGACTGGGTCTCCACACGGCGCTGTCAAGGGCCATGGGGGGATTGGGGACTGCGGCTGACGCAGAGTGGACCAGCCAGCGTGCCCTGCCCGTTGCCACTGTCCCCGTGACTCTCCTGGGCCTGAACTGTAGCCCGTTGCTGACCATGGCGAGACCAGGACTCGGGCGAGCCTCCCCCACGCCCACCGTTCCCTCCCTGCTTGTCCCGTTCCGCGTCATGGAGCTTCTGCAAGGAGCCTGCTATGGTCAGGGGCGGAGGCCGGGCTCGGTGCGTGTGCCCTGCGGCGTCAGCTTCGGCACCGGCCCCGCGTCCTGCCCCTGCGTCTCCGCCCGGGGCGACAGCGAGGACGGCTCCGGGCGCGCGTCCCCACAGGCCGGCTCTTCCTCGTGCCGCCTGAAGACTGGCGCTGAGCCCGTGGTGTCGTCTGCTCGTGTTCTCAGGCCTAACTTCAACCGTCGTCCCTGCAGGCGCTGGTTCCCGTCACCGTGGAGGTGGAGGTGCCTTTTGACCTGCACCGGTACATCATCGGGCAGAAGGGCAGCGGCATCCGCAAGATGATGGACGAGTTCGAGGTAGCGCAGCGCCGCGGTCCCCGCCCGCCTCGTCCCCAGCCCGCGGCGTGTCCCTGGCAGAGGTGACAGGCCGCTGACAATGACAGGCGAGCTCACCGTGGGGGCCTGAGGGGCACGTCCCGTCCCGAGGGCCCCCGCGCACTCGGCTGTGTCCCCGTCTCCGCGCAGGTGAACATTCACGTCCCCGCGCCGGAGCTGCAGTCCGACATCGTCGCCATCACGGGCCTCGCTGCGAACCTGGGCCGGGCCAAGGCCGGGCTCCTGGAGCGCGTGAGGGAGCTGCAGGCCGAGCAGGAGGACCGGGTGCGTGCCGGGCGGGCTGGCGCGGCGGGGGCCCCCCGTCCTGCAGGCGGGGGGAGGCGGCGCGGCCTCTTTCTGACCGAGCAGTGACCGCGTCCGGCCTCCCTGTCCGTCAGCGGTTTCTCTAAATGTGGGCTCGGGGACGCGCGGGGCGTCAGGTCCCCAGTCTGTGCTTCCCCTGCTGCTGAGGACGGCGAGAGCCCGCGTCACCTGTCCCGAGTGACAGCACTCAGTGGGCAGTGCTCTCGGCCCTGCGGCTGGAGCATGTCCCTGCCGTGTCGGCTCCGGCCCCGGCTTTGGGGTTTGTCCTCCGGCTACCGGCGGCCGGGCTGTGTCTGCCCCTTAGCACGTCTGTTCTCTCCTGTGTGGGTGCTTCTGTACCCCAGCCCCGAGAGAACGGAGCGCGCTGCAGGCAGCCTCCGCCGATGCCTCTCACAGACGGGAGAGGAGCAGGCGTGGGCCACCCGCCCGCAGCTCCCCTCTGCTGTCCCCAGGCCGGCCCGGGCCTCCTGAGGGGGTGTACGGCACAGGCTGGCGGGAAGGCCGTGTCTCGTTCTTGCTGCCGAGGTGACAGTGGGTGCCTTCCAGGTCCAGGGGGCGTGGGGCCGTGGACGCGCGTGACAACGTGCTCGAGAGCGTCGTGTGCTCCTGTTCGCCTCATTCTCATTCGTTCCGTGTTTAGGCTCTGCGGAGTTTCAAGCTGAGTGTCACTGTGGACCCCAAGTACCACCCCAAAATCATCGGGAGGAAGGGGGCGGTGATCACCCAGATCCGCCTGGAGCACGACGTGAACATCCAGTTTCCGGACAAGGACGACGGCAGCCAGGTGAGCGCCGCTCGGCGAGGCACAGCGCACGTCAGGGGGTGGCACCCGCGGCGACTTCGGCCTTACCTGGGAGCCGGGGGCCGGCACAGTGCCCGACGGGCGGTCAGGGGCCAGGGCTGGGGGCAGGTCTGAGGCTCCGAGTTCGGCCGGCTGTGTCACAATGTGGACTCGGGGTGTGTCCCACCTGGTCACTCCTCTGCAGGGTGTGTCCTCATCCTTGTCCCTCCCGGGAGGGGGGCTGGGACCTTCTCACAGGGCAATCCCCCGCCTGCCACCCTGCATCCTCTCTGGACCCCCCGTCGCCCATCCCACAGCCCTGCCTGGCACCTCCGGGTCCTGCCTGCTCGGGCTTGGCCTCTGCCCGGGTGCCCTGTGGACCGGCCGCACCCCCTGCCGTGTCTGCTGCTCCCCCGCCTCGGTCTCCCTGAGCCAGTCACACGCCTGCGTCTCCGTCACCATCACCAGGAAGGGAGGCGGGCCGGCAGGTGCCGACCGCCCCCGGCCTGGCCCGGGCGCCCGCTTCGCTCTGCCCCTGCCCTGTCTCCTGCCCGCCTGTGCTCCTGGAGCCCGTGTGTGTGCCGCCCTGTTTATTGTCAACCTTGATTTTTAATTGTCTTGAGAATTGAGCTGCAGTTCCCTTCGTTTCTTTCAGCTCTTGTACATAACGACGCATTTTTTAAGGGCGCCGTGCAGTGTTGAGGTGGCTCACGTCCCGTGAGCCAGGTGGGGTCAGGCGGGCACGTTCTCTCCGTACAGACAGCTTTTCCCGTGAGGCGGGCGCTCCGCCTGCCGTCTGTCCTGTGCCCGCCCGTCGCGGCGATGCTCCGGCTGGCGCGGGTTCCTGGGCCCTCAGGTCCCCTGGGGTTTCTCTGCCTCTCCCGGTGGCTCCCTCAGTTCCTGCTGTTCCGGTTTCTCTCCAGGCGTTCATTCTTGTCTTCTGTCGTTTTTCCTTTAACGTCACGTTCTGTTCTTTCTGTGGGTGCGACGCCTGCTCCCGTCCCGGAGAACGTGGCCTCGGTCCTCTCCTCGTGCTCAGATTCTCTGCCTCGAATCACCCGTTCGCCCTGCGCCCTCGTGGGGCACGTCGTCCGGTGGGAGGGGGGCCCAGGCCAGGGCACGCCGGAGGTGGGGGGCGCTGTGCCCACCACGTGTCGGGCACCTTCTTCCGGGCCGTGCCGTCTCCGCAGAGACCGCTCCAGACGGGGACCCTGGGCCCTCACCTGCCAGCGTCTGGTCACCTCCGTGGCCGGTGCTCTGTTCCTGCCCTCGGGGGAGGGGCCGGGAGCCGAGCGGGCGCCGCTAACCCGCTCTCCGAGGTCGGCCTCCTGCTGTTCCTCCCCGCTCCTCGCCCCTGCCCGGCTCCGCCCGCGGGGCCCGGGGCATCTATCTCCCTCCTGACCGGTCCCCCCGCCTCAGCCGCAGGACCAGATCACCATCACGGGGTACGAGAAGAACACCGAGGCCGCCCGGGACGCCATCCTCAAGATCGTGGGTGAACTTGAACAGATGGTGTCCGAGGACGTGCCCCTAGACCACCGTGTCCACGCCCGCATCATCGGGGCCCGCGGCAAAGCCATTCGCAAAATCATGGATGAGTTCAAGGTGAGGCCCCCCCTTCCCGAGGGCGTCGAGTCCTGGACGTGCCCCCGAGTCCTTCCTCGTGGGGGGCCGTCTCCCCGCCTCGGGGCCTCCCTCCTCGACCGCTGGCGGTTCCCGCTGAGCCGCGGGGTCTCGGAGGGGAGACGGCCGTGGCTTGGGTGCTCGTCCCTGAGGGGGTGAGGCCAGGCGGGGCGGAGCGGGGCGCAGTGTCCTGAGCAGGCTCGCTCTCGGTGGGCTCTGCGCGTGTGAGACACAGTCACCTCGGCTCGTCCCCTCTGCCTCCTGCGAACGGAGCTCCCTCTGTGCTCGGCCGTCCGCGTCCCGGGGACGCCTGGGGACCCAGCCCCTGCGCTCGCACCAGCCCGTGGTGGAGGCGCCGGCCGCGCCCGTGCTCAGCCGCGGCGTGTGCTCCTTCCAGGTGGACATCCGCTTCCCGCAGAGCGGGGCCCCGGACCCCAACTGCGTCACGGTGACGGGGCTGCCCGAGAACGTGGAGGAGGCCATCGACCACATCCTCAATCTGGAGGAGGAATACGTGAGTGCCGGGGCCCCGCGGGCGCGCACGGCGGGGGTGCTCGGCGCGCATCCCCGCGCAGGCTGACACCCCCCCCCCCGCCGTGCCCACAGCTGGCCGACGTGGTGGACAGCGAGGTGCTGCAGGTCTACATGAAGCCGCCCGCCCACGAGGAGGCCAGGGCGCCGTCCAAGGGCTTCGTGGTGCGGGACGCTCCCTGGACCGCCAGCGGCAGCGAGAAGGTCAGGCGGCCCCTCCAGGCGGCCCCGCCCCGCCCCGCACAGCCCCCAGCCCCCCGCTGACGCGGCCCCTTCCTCCCGCAGGCTCCTGACATGAGCAGCTCTGAGGAATTCCCCAGCTTTGGGGCTCAGGTGGCCCCCAAGACCCTCCCTTGGGGCCCCAAACGATAATGGCCGGAAAGCAGAAGCTTCGCCAGCCTGCTGACCGAGCCCCAGCACACAGCGGTTTGTCTCGACCTGACCCAGCGGCTGGACCCTCGTAAATTGTCGATACTCCCCCTCCCCGAGGTCGCACAGTGAAGCCGGGGCGCCCGGCGCCCAGTGTGGCCGGTTCCGGGCCCGCCAGCCCCAGCGCGCGCTCAGGACCCGCTCCCGGCGCCCGCGCCCCGGACGGCTCGCCGCAGCGGTCCGCGCTGAGCGGCAGCTCCCCGGTCCACCCAGCATGTCCGGGGCGCGCTGGCCCCCGAGCCGCGGCCGAGTCTCCTTCCTGTGTCGTGACCTCAGGAAATAAATTTCCTTGACTTTATAAAAGCCAAAACGTTTGCCCTCTTCCTTTCCCACCTCCCCCTGCCCTCTGTGGAGCGCAGCCCGCCCCCTTCCCGCTGCCACAGAGCCCCCCCGGCCTGGCCCGCGGGGCGTGGACAGTGCGGGGGGCCGGCCGGGAGGGCAGAGGGCGACGCGGGCTCACAGGTGCTGCAGCGCGAGGCCCGAGGGTGAGGCCGCACGCTTGCCGTCTGGGTCCACTGGCCACCACGGTGGGGACACGGAGGAGGTGGCCCTCCCAGGGGAGGTGCCTGCTCTGAGCGGCGGCTGACGCTCACGTGACCTTCATCCCTCTGCGTCCGGCCTCGAACGCCACGGGTTCAGTCCCTTCTACCTCAGCAAGGGGTGACCTCACGTGGGGTGCTCACACTGACTCAGACGCGTCTGGGGTCACAGGTTTTCTGCAGCCTCGGGGACAGGTGGTCACGTGCCTGGCTGCAGGCTCCGCCCTCCTCACCCACTCGGGGTCAGCGGCCAGAGGGCCAGGCCAGCCGGGGAGCATCACGGCGCCCCCCACGGCTCTCCCTGGACACGCGGGTCCTGGGTGCGCGCCTGGGGGAGCTGGCCGTCGGAGGCCGGCCTCGTGGTCCTGAGCGCGCGAGACTCGCGCGGCCGGGGTAGAGGCCTGGGTGCTGCCGAGGGCGCCTGCCCTTCTCAGGGTGGTGTCGGGGGTGGTGGGTGGTTCTGGGTGAGCCGCGGAGCCCCGCCCCTGGCCAGCATGGGGACAGCAGCGGTGGCCGGATGGCTGGCCGGCCCACCCCCGTCTCTGCCCGTGGAGATGACTGAGCCACTCGGAGCTGTCCCCTCCTGGACACCGGAGTTCCTGGGGAGGCCGACGTGGGCCCGTCTCCCGCCCTTCCCTGGGGATCGTCAACTTCTTACTGTCACTGCCACGTTCACTCTTGCTTTCACTCAGCGTGGCGACCTTCAGACTCAGACTCCTGAGCAGACCGGGACTTGCCGACGCAGCTGACGTCAGCTGCCTCTGCACGTCCCCATCTCCAGCAGCCCGAGCGTGCCCGTTCACGGGGGTGACACACTGGGACAGGAAAGGACGTTTGCTCCGGCTGGATGGGCCGGGTGACCCAAACCAGGTCGAGTGGGTCGAGATAGGCAGGAGGAAAGGCACGCCTCGCCTCCTCCAGCGGCGGTGTCCTGGGCCCTGGCCCGTGGCCACCCCTCCCGCCCGTCCCCTCCCACACCCAGCCCCTGCCCGAGGCTGCGGTCCTCATTCCCACGACAGGTGTGTGCACATCTGCGCGTACTGCTGAGCACCGTTCATGCACCATCCTCTCCGCGCGGTGGCTGTGGCCTCGCTCCGCTGAGAGAGGACTGTGCCCGGGTCCCCTGCAGCCCCCAGCGCCGCCAGGAGAGCCCAGGGTGGGGCCGGGGTGCGAGTGTCTGTCCTGTCGACTCTTCACGTCACGTGTGTCCACGGTTCCCATGCGTCCCTTGGCCTTAACTTTGGAATGTGGCGATGACATGCAAGCTTGTAAAGGCTCGTGAATGTGGATGACGCTGGAATTCTGTAAATTATGAAATAAAACCCACGACCAGACGCAGTGTGCCGGGCTCATTCTGTCACCCTACGTGCGTGCTCGATCCGGGGAGCCTGGGTGTCGTTAGCCGGCTCGAGTGAGTGGCCACCGACACCCGTACATAGCCGTCGCCGTCACTGTGATTCTCCAGCTGGCACGTGGCCCCCAGCCCTGTGCTGACTGCCATGGCAGGAGGTCAGCCACGGTCACAGCCGGGTGGCCGCCTGTCCCTGAGCCCCCGTCACCACTGGGGTAGACGGTCTCCCGGCTGCCCTCGCCACACCCTGCCGCTTCCTCAGCGCACAATTCCGTCGGCACACCTCGGCGACCAGAGCCCCACAGCTGCCGACGCTCGGGGTCCCCTGTGACCTCAGGGTGTGTGGTGAGAGGTGACATCCCGTTCTGTAACAAGCTTAGATGCTGCACTCCACGGAAAGCATTACTACCAGGGCCAATTTTGTACAAAAGTGTTTTTTTTAATTTTTGAAAGTTAAAAATATAATCATTGGGAAATTTTCTCAATGAAAGGGACAAACTTTTAAGTAGCTAAACTAGACACAGAAGAGAGACTGGGGGAACCCGTACGACAATTATGATAAGATCGCGCTGAATGCAACCCAGAGAGCCCAAGAGACTTAAGACCATAAAAGCATTCACGAGACATGAAGGAAAGAAAGACGCTCCATCCTATCGGCAGTTCTAGAAGCGCCATCGAGGGGACGAGACGGGGATGTGTCCGGACCAAAGAAGGACATCACTCTTTAGACCAGCAGCACATTCTGAGTCTCAACGAGGAACTTGTAAATAAACCCTCCCATGACAGACCAAGGAAAATGAGATAAAGAAAAATCTTAGATGATACGCAAGCTTCCAACAAGAAAAGCCAGGTCACTATGGAGTATTTCCGAAGACCTGAAGGACAATAACTCTCAACCTGGCATTGTACACGTGCTGTTTGAAGGAGAGAGAGAGATTTTAAGACACATCAAACGCAACATACGTAAGATTTCACCAGGCGCGCACCACTCCTGAAAAAGGGTGTGCTTCTGCAAGAAGAATGAATTCAGAGGGAAGGCACGGGAGTTAATAAATAAAACACCAAGTGGATGTGATTAACAAATTACTCAGATGTTTCTGTGTGTTTTTAAATAGCAAATGTGAAACTCTATAACACCAGGTGGAGTGAGGGGCACTCAGTGGGTGCCGCTTTCCATGCACAAGGAGAGAAGATGACAATGAGTTCTCAGGCTTTCTTAGAAAAAGGTTAAGAATGTATGCTAAGAAGGTAACGGCGGTCCCTAGAATAAAACAAATATACGGCATCAGTTCCAAATGAACATAAAGAGAAAAACAATTTCACTCACCCACCAGATGGCAGGAGAAGAGAGAAAATGGCAAAAGTATCCACTGAGATCACAAATATCAACTCATATGCAACAAAGAACCTTAAAATACATAAAGCAAAACCTGACAGAACTATGTAAAGAAACTGATAATCCTACAATTCCTAGGAAGATTTTAACTCGATCAGAATCTGATAGAATAAGCAGGGAAATGAAAAAATAAAGGATGAAAATCCAAACAATAAAATTAAGAAGGCCTATCTAATAGGTATATGTACAACACTGCTCCAAAGTTAACGGTAGAAAAAAATGTGTGTATTTTTTCAAGTTCACCTAAAACAGGCAAAATCCATTGTGGTCAGATCACACGGGAAGCCTCGACAAGTGTGAAAGCTTCACCTCGTTATCACCTTGTCAGGTTCTCTGCCCTCCAAGCGATTAAACCAGACTCAGTGATGATTTTTTAAGTAGCAAAAAGATTTGGCAACGACGTGGATGGACCTCGGAGGTATTAACGCTAAGTGAAATATCAGAGAAAGACAGACACCCCATGACTTGACTTATATGTGAAATCTAAAAACCAAAATGAAAACAATGCTAACAGATACAGCAAACAAACTCTCGGTTGCTGGAGGAGAGTGGGGTGGGAAGGCAGGCAAAACAGGTGAAGGGAATTGCGCATTACAGATGATGTCCAGGTGTCAATTACAGATGTCCAGGTGTCAATCACGGATTCCCAGGGAGGTTAACATACACAGTCAAGGCTGCAATAACTTTGTATGGTGACAGATGGCGACCGGACGTAGTGTTTACAAATATCGGATCACTCCTGTACACCTGACATTGTGTGCGTCAACCATAATTCAATAAAAGAAACCAACTCTGTGTTCGCAAACATACTCCCCTAAATAATTCATGAGCAAATAGGGAAGTCACAGCTGAAATTATGAAGTAAGTGAAGGTAGGTGTGCTATCAGTACTCACGGAATGAGACTTTTAAGGGGTGTGTTCAAGGAGATTATAGACATGAATTTTGTTTATTAAAACCTAATATAATAGACTGAAAACGAACGAGGTAAGCAGAAGATTGGATTTTAAGGGGAAAGAACAGACAAACTATATCTGGAATGAAAATGGGGCTCTAACTACAAAAACAAAAGCTTTAAAAAACCTGAAGGGAATATTATGAACAAGTTTGTTATATAAAGTTTAGCTGAAATAGTTTTCTGCAAAAAAAAAAAAAAAAATTACCGAAGTTGATTCAAGTCGAAATGGAAAAGGGAAGCAACTGTAAGTCCCCCTCGGATGCGGGTTTCCAAGAACGCACGCCCGGGACAGCGACCCCGCGGGGCTCAGGCCGCGGCTCTCGGGGTCCGCGTCGCGGGAGGACAGGACGGGGAGGGGACTGGCGGCCGCACGCGCCCTGCTTGACCACGACCTGGACGGGCACCGGGCCACGGGCTCTGCGGTCCTCCCCCGGCCTCCGGGCCTGGCGGCCTCCCCTGGGGGCCTCGGCCTCGCGCGGTCCTCAGCCCGCGCCCCTCACCTGGCGGCCGCGCCCGCACCTGCGCTCGTGCCGGGACCGGGCGCGCGGCGGGAAGTCGGGCCAGAGGGGCGACCTGGGCGCGGGGGTCAGCGACCCGGGGCCCCCCCGGACACCCCGCCCCATCGCCGCGGACACCACGATCCTGCGCCCGCGGACACCCCGCCCCATCCCCGCGGACACCCCGCCCCATCGCCGCGAATACCCGCCCCCCCGGACTCCCCGCCCCGCCCCCGGACACCCCCAGGCCCCGCCCCCTGCGCGACGCCGCCACGACGCGCGGCCGGGCGCCGGCGTCCCGCGCGCTCGCACACGAGCTTGGCGCGTCCAGCGGGGTCTCCACGCAGCGGTTTGGCCGCGCGGACGGTGACGAAGCCCGAGCGCGACACTGCGGGCGCGGGGTCGCCGCCCGGTCCCTGGGGACACGCCCTGGACCCCCTGCCGGCCACTCCTGCTCCGACTCGCCCGGTGCACTCGGCCCGGGGCCGCCGCCGCCCGGAGGCCACCCTGACTGCAGCGCCTTCCCCTAAAACGCGGCTTGATCTCAGAGCAGGGCCCAGGGCTGCGGGGACTCGCACGCCTGACAGACACAGACCCTGCCCTCCGACAGCGCCCCCCGGAGCTGGGAGTGAGCTGCGGGACGCCCCCCGCCTGGCCGGGGTGCAGGTGAGGGTGCAGCCGGGAGTGTGGGCTCTGAGAAAGTTTCTGGAGAGAAGCGACTGCCAGGCGGGTCCCCAGTGGGCCGGGCACCTGAGGCCCTTGCCTCCCAGTGTGGCCTTCCTCTCAGGGCCCGCGTCCCCACCCCTGCACCCGCTGCTTTCCTTGCTTCCTCGGGGTGGCCCTGGCTGATGCCTCCCATGGTGGGGGATATTAAGGCCCCTCCAGGGACGCCCCATCACCTGCCCCGGGTCCTGGGAGCTCCCCACGCCGGCGCCCACAAGTCCTTTCCGGATGCTTTGCAGGCCTGGCTCCACCTGGACCCTCTGTGCACTCCGCCCCATCACAGTCCAGGGGAGGCCAGACCAGACTGCTGCGGCCGGAGGCCCCCGAGTGGCACCCGCCGTTTCAGGGCCTCGTGGAACAGGCCGCCCCACAGCAGGAGCCCGCAGTCGGCCTCCCAGGGCGCCCGGCCCTCTGCGGCCGCCGTCCTCGGAGCGGACCCAGAGCTTCTGCCGCCAGCTTCGGCCTCCTGGAGCGCGGCTGTCGCCCACCCGGGGGGCCCGGGCCTTGGGGCACAGCACGCAAGCTGGCGGGGCGACTCCAGAGCGCCTGCATGGGGCGTGCCACCCCCAGCACCTGCGCCCTCGGAGGCCGGCCTGGCTCACAGCAGCTCTTGGGACAGACTCCTGGGACCTGCGAAGAGGAGCCCTGCGTCCCCTCTGTCCCCTCCGGGCTGGTGGGACCTGGCCACGCCCCACCTCTGCCCTCATTGGCCTCGCTGGGCAGCCTGTCCCGAGGGGTTCTGCACACCCCTTGCGGCCAGCGAGGCAGGCGGTGCCTGAGCGTGAGCCTTGAGACTCCTTCCCTGGCAGGCAGCGGAGGGCACAGGTGGCCCAGCAGCAGTCAGGGCCGGGGGCCGGGGGCCAGGGGCCGGGGGGCCAGGGGCCTGTGCCCACCCAGAGGCACAGGGCCGGTGCAGGGCCTTCATCTCCGGGGTCCCTGTGTCCACCGCAGGGCAGACTGTGGGCCCGGAGCGCCTGGAGCGGGTGGGCGTCCCCAGGGCCTCTGAGGTGCTCCCGTCGGTGTTCCCCTTCTTGTCCCAGTGGCCACGTGGATCAGGACAGCACTGTCCTCGTGGCCGTCTCTGCAGCACCAGGGAGGGGCGGGGTGGAGAGGGACACGTGAGGCCCCGTCCCCAGCGAGCGACCTCATGGTGAGGGCAGGAACTTGGGCAGGGCCAGGCCGTCTGATCTGGGGGGGCGGGGACCAGGGTGCGGGAGTCGGCTGTCTGTCCCATCTGGTGAGTGCCCAGGTCCCTTGGAGCACCGATGTCCTACAGGGGACAGACCACAGCCTGCAACAGAGAGGGGGCCTTGGCCCCTCCTGGGGGTATCAGACACAGCTCGGGGCCTGGCCTGGCCATGTGGACCCTGTGTCCCGTGCTGGTCTCTGGGCCTCCTTGGGGGCGGGGACAGTTGCCACTGTCCCAGTTGACGGTTGGCAAAGTGGGGCGAGTTAGAGAGACCCGTGGCCCAGAGGAGATTGGATTTGAGCCAGGGCCAGTGGTTTCACCCAGCAGAACCACGGTGGCCCTGAGGGTCGTCCCCAGGGTCACAGTGGCTGGGAGGGCGCCGGCGCCACAGGAGGTGGAGGGGCAGTCCGCACCTCCCGCCACGTGCCACAGCCCGGAGCCGGGGTTCACGCCCCCGAGGCATCGGTCTGTTAACAGATGCCGGGTTCCTACTTGGGACCCACTCCGGGGAAGTCCCCTGTCTGCCCTCGGCGCCTTCCTGTCCCCTGCCACCGGGGACAGCCACGCTTCTGCCCTCTCCCCCAAGTCCTCTTTGCCGGAAGGTTCCGGGATGGACGGGTCACAGCTCATTTCTGTGCTCCGTGGGGACTGTAAACTTGTTTTCCTACCAGCTGTCTCGCTCCCTTTCCACAGCCAGGGGCTTGGACCTTTGCTCTTCTCAGCTCCCGGACCGAATCTGCAGCCCGAGCACGGCCGCCCGGGGCTGCGTCTGGGCAGCTCCCCGGGGCCGGCTCGGCGTGGCCGGCTCCGGGCGCGTTGCTGCTGCTTCTGCACCGTCCCCCCCTTTCTCAAGCTCTTTACCTGGATCCGTGCTTTCGCGTGGAAAGCCCCCCGAGTCACTTTCTCAGCACAGGCACCCAGATCCTGACTCCTGTGTCTAACGTGTGTCTTTGTCCCCGGATGTCACTGGAGTTTGGCCGAGGGCGTGATTCCAGGGTCTTAAGCCTGGGCCCCCACCCCCGACCCCTCCCCGAGCCTGCTTCCGAGTTGGAGGGAGGACGCTCAGGTCAGGTCACACAGCTTATTGGGGAGGGGGGTGGGGAACTGGACGGGTCGCTGCCAGGAGTGGTGGGGGACCAGGAGTGGCGGTGGGCCCGGAGTGGTGGGGGGGCGCATGGTGGGGACAGCACCTGCAGGGACCCGCCCCTGCGATGTGGCCACTGAGCCCCAAGCTGTGCCGAGTGTAATCGGGACACAATGTTTGATTTCAGCTTGTTTTAACGGATGTGAGTTTGAACCGAAGCAGCCACGTGTGGTGGCCCGTGGCCCCTGGTGGGCAGGGCCGCCCTGGGATTTCAGTAGCAGGGGGACCTGTGGTGGCCACGTCAGTCCTCATTCTGCAGAGGGGACATCTGCGACCCCGAGGGATGACAGGGTCCCTGTAGACTGAACGCAGACCCTGGGGACCATTGCGGTGACGCTGACAGACAAGCTGACAGGGTGGCGGTGGGAACACGGGGCCCCGGCACAGGCCAGCGGGGACTCGGGGTTCATGTTCCTGGCAGCACAACCGGACGCAAGCGGGCAGGCGACGCCAACCTGGCGGTCCCTGGGCACCCCCCACGTGACACCTCCTAGGGCAGAGGTGACCTTGCTCCGGAGAGGAAAGCAGAAACGGGGGTGGGGGTAGTGACATCACCGGTGCCAGGGGCGGCGAAGCGGGGGTGGGGGTGTGATGACGTCACCCGCGCCGGGGGCGGGGCAGGCGTGGCGCGCGGCAGCTGTCACTCACTCAGTGCCTTTTTATTGCCAAGGGGCGGACCGCTGAGACAGAGGCGCTCTCGGGAGCGACGGCGGGTGGAGAGCCGCGGCCGGCGGCGCGCGTCAGAAGCGCACGAACGTGGCGTCGATCTGCCGCACGGAGGGCAGCGCCAGCGTGACCTTGCGCCGGTACTGCGGGTCGCGCTGCAGGGGGTTGCGCTCCAAGTACACCGTCTCCAGGCTGCGCGCCCCCTTCAGCTCGTCCAGGTCGCTCCAGCTGTCCAGCAGATTGTCGTTCATCTGCAGGACACGCACGTGCGTCAGCGACACGGCCCTGCGCCTGCCCCGCCCTGCCTGGGTGAGGCCGCGGGCGCGCCAGCCCCCGGCTCGGGACACGGTCGCGGGCAGTAGGTCTCCCCTGCCACCTCGTGGAACCTTCCGTCGCCTCGTGGCACATGCCGGCCGCCTTCCGGCCATGTCCCAGGTGAAATGCACCTTGCCCAGAATCGGGACCACGTCACCGCGACAGGGGCAAATGCAAATGAAGGCCAGCAGAGCAAAGGTGAAGCAGGGTGACAATCCTGCCCTGTCCCCGGGGCTTGCACAGGCCCGCTGCACTGCAGGGGACCGGCCCTCAGAGTCGCTCCTGACGCCCGGGTGCTCTGACCGCTGCAGGGACCACCCCAGTGGGACCAAGGCTCTCCCGAGGGCTGCCTCCGGCGTGCCACTGGACACCCCTGCCGGGCCAGCGGTGTGAGTGCCCAGCACAGCTGACGCCACGCGCCCACGCCATGTCCCAGGATACGAAATTCAGGAGGAGGGGCTCCGAGGTCTGAGTTGTGGGCTCAAAGCGGCTCAGATTGCACACTGGGCCTCTGCCGAGGCTCACGGGGGCCCTGCCACCCGGGGGGACCTGCCACCCGGAGGGACCCGCCACCCGGAGGGACCCGCCACCCGGAGGGACCTGGCACAGGAGGGCCCTGCCACCCAGAGGGACCTGGCACAGGAGGGCCCTGCCTCGGCCAGGGCCAGTTCCCCCACTTTTCAGGCCACCGTCAGGATGAGGGCACAAGGGGCTCTGGTCCAGTGCGCCTGTCACAGCGTCTGGACGGTGCCCCCTCCATCCGCCCTGGCCCAGGGGAGGCTCTGAGAGACGAGCCACCCTGGTTTCTAGCAGTTTCCAAAGACCAAGCAGCAGGAAACGACGGCCTCCGTGCACGCGAGACGCACGCAGGGCCCGGTAAAGGACGAGGGGACGGCTCGGGAGGGCACATGGGGAAAGCCCAGGGCCCCGCGGCCGTGGGCCGGGAAGCGCTCAGCCCCCAGCTCCCAGAATGACGGACGAGCCCTGAGCTGTGCGGTCTGCTGAGCACCGTCACGGCTGATGTCGGTTCTGTTTCCTGCTGCCCTTGTGGCAAGCCTGCGCACTTCAGCAGGGCTGATACCGCGTGGGAGTGTGTCCTGTTCTACTAGGATGTATTTTCCCAAACTTTTTCATAATTACAAAATAATGTGCTCGTTATAGAAAACTGAAAAGAACGCGAGAGCATCACAGTGTATTTCCAGACGTTAACGGCTCAGAAATGTTTTCTGTGTGCCCAAGTGAGCATCCCTTCCGCCTCCGGCTCTGCCCGGCTCGGGCCGCCGCTCACACGGGGCCTAGCTCCCCCCAGTGCATCTGCGCGGGTGTGAGCCCCCAACAAGGCTGCACCCCCCTCCTGGAGTCCGACTCCTTGGCTGGGGGACGGGGTGACCCTTCCCACTCGCTGCCCGCTGGCCTGAGGCACAGCGTCCTCGGGGGGGTCGCAGGGCCTCGGGCCACCCCGGCAGTCGGGTGCCCAGCTGGCCCTACCGTGGACCGCCCACAGCCAAGCCCCGCGTCCAGCCCGACCGGCCACACCTTCCCTGGGGGCGCCGTGCCCCCACTCCACACGCCCCCGTCCATCCCAGAGGGACTGTCAACTTACCCAGAATTCCTGCAGCTCCGTGAGGTGGCTGACGTTCTCAATCTTTTTTATTCTATTGGCCGCAATGTCCAACATCGTGAGTTTGTTCTAAAATGAGAAAACGAACATTTTTTGGGTTACTTCGGTTTCGACAACAAGCATGTGACGTGCGACGTCGGGCGCTGAGCTCAGAGCTGCGGACAAGCCGCCTGCTCCGCTGATGGGGACGGGGATACCTGCCCGTGGCCTGCAGCCCGCCTGGGGCAGGACACAGCACCCTCACACACAGCCGCACCCCCCGGCTCTATTTTCACTGGGGTTTGAAGCGGGTTCTGCCGCCTTGAGCCCTAGGCTCCAAGGTCCCCGTGCGCAGGGCGCGGTGAGGGCAGTCCAGGGCTGTGTCCCCCCGAGCTAGGCGTGGGCACACTGGGAGGCGTGCCGTCCCCCCCAGCTCACGCTGGCCTTGTCCCGTCCGCTCAGCCTGCTGAGTGCCTGCGGCGTTCGGGGCTGTCAGAGCCAACGGACTTGACAGCGGCCTGTGGGCAGCTGCGGGCGCATGGCGGGCAGCGGGGCCGGGCCAGGCCAGGTGCAGCCGCAGAAACTACGTGGGGTCAGCACGGCCGAAGCTGACCCCACGCAGGTGGGCAACAGGCCAGTTCCGCGGCCAGAACCGGCCACGAGCCGCAGTGTGGGGACTGGCTCGCGTTCCCTGGGGGCTGGACGCTTTGAAAGCTCGTTCCAAAGGCAAACACGGAGGAGTGTGGAAAAGCAGGCCCACCGTCCGCCTCCCAGCGGGGACAGAACCGCGAGGGGCGGGGAGCGCAGGGCGCCGGATGCCGGCGCAGGGGACTGGCCGTTTGGGAAGGAGACACATTTGCTTCCCCATCTCCCGCACAGACACGAACCCTGGCGGGTACGGGGTAAAGGTAAGGGGTGATCACGAGCAGCTGCGGGCAGTGCCGAGGACAGGTCCCGGGCAGACCACTTGGGTCGCCGTGGGCCTGAGGGAACGCCGGCCACCACGGCTCCCTCTCTGGGCCCCGCTGTCCCCGCAGGCGCGGGCCCTCCGGCCGGCCCTCCCTGGGTGCTCGCTGCCCTGCCCCGGTCCCGCGGCCCCCTCCGCCGTCGGCCTCTCAGAGCGAGGCCTCGCGCACGTCCCGCACCGCCCGATACGCGCCGCGTCCACACGCGTTTGCTGAGCCCTCCGCGCGGCCGCAAGACAGAGGAAGGTGACCACGCCTGCCACGGGCACGTCCTGGCTTCCCCAAACTTGATCTAGGCATCGGTGACACAAAGCTCCCGGGGTCTCCCCGACGATACTCAGACTAGGCCGGGGCTGAGGCCCAGGGCCTTCCCTAAGACTGAGTCACCACGTCTGCAGGAGCGGAGGGGACCCTTCTCGTTACACCTGCTGGCAACTAAGCAAAACCATAAAATGAGAAAAAGTATTTTATTTGCTTTGAATATGGCACTGAGAAAAGGCGTGCTCACCTGCAGGCAGCCGAGGAGGGCAAGGGCCTCTGCAGGGGCCTGGGGCCAGCGCCGCCCTGCGCTCACGCACCCGAGGCCGCCCCGCGCTCACGCACCCGAGGCCGCCCCGCGCTCACGCACCCGAGGCCGCCCCGCGCTCACGCACCCGAGGCCGCCCCGCGCTCACGCACCCGAGGCCGCCCCGCGCCGAGCACCTGAGGCCGCCCTGTGCTCACGCACCCGAGGCCTCCCCGCGCCGAGCACCCGAGGCCGCTGTGCCGATGGCAGGGCTGGCTGGGGGCAGGGGGAGCAGCACAAACAGGCCCGTCCTCACCAAGGGGGTGATGAGCGGGCGGAAGGAACGTGCAGGAGCAGAAGAGCCACTGGCCTTGGGCAGCTGAGACAAGCTGTCCGTGTCCCTTGAGGGCTGGGAAATGGGGCTGAGGCCGCTGACAGCCAGAAAGTGACGTAGCCAGGAGAGGGCCAGGGACGGGCGGCGGCTGACGCCTGCGAGCCCTTGTCCAGGGAGCACAGGGCAGGAAGGGCTGGGGTTTTACAAAACCTTCACCGTCTGCGGCCACGCCACCCTGAGCGCGCCCGATCCCGTGCGAGCCCGGAAGCTGAGCAGCGTCGGGCCTGGTCGCTACTTGGATGGGAGACCGCCCGGGACCAGGCGCTGTGGGCGTAAAAACGTAAAAAAAAATAGGGGACCGTAGGCTGACAAGGTTCTTGCAATCTGTGGTCAACCAAGGGTTGCCTCACCTGAGAAAATATAATAAAAATGAAAATCCTTGCACACGGCCACAGTGCCGTGAGCCGGCTGCGCCAGCGGGGGCCACCCCCACCCTGTGCTGAGGCTGCACACCGGCCGGCCACGGCATGAGCGTCCGCTCAGGGCTGGCTCGGGGGGGGCCGTGCTGACCTACTGACGCGGCACCTCACGCCTTCGTCACGCCAGGAGCGACACTTGGCCCGCAGGACTGGAAGGTCCCCGAGATACGCCCCGAGCGGAGCAGCGACTTCAGGCCGGCCCCGGAGGCCGGTGCCCGCCGCGCGGCGCCCCTGCCACCCCCGCCCCCCTCCCCCCCGCCCGGGGGCCGAGCGGTGACTCACGTTGTTCTCCAGGCCCTCGAGGACCTCGATGCCGTTGTGGCTGAGGTACAGCTCCCGCAGGTTGACCAGGCCCTGCAGCCCCTCGATCTTGGTCAGCCGGTTGCTCTGCAGAGGAAGAGCCGACAGCCGTCAGGACTGCGTGAAGGGTGCAAAACAGAGCGGCTTTTAGGGCGCGGGCTCCCCGAGTCCTGACAGCGGCGCGCTGCGCTTCAGGCGTGCGGGCACGCGACTCCCGCGGGGGGCGCGCCAGGACTCCGCGGCGCTGCGCTGCAGTCCGTGCCGGGAGCTAACGGCTGTGTCGGAAGCACTCGCTGTTTTAGATGTGCCTGGGGAAGCGCTACCTCGATTAACCCAGTGTTTTAAAAGCATCAGGATTAGGGAATAGTTTAAAATAAGTTCTCGTTTCTTTCAGCACGTACTGTCACTAGAGCGTGAGGCCCCCCCCACCAGCCAGGCCCTGTCCAGAGCACCCCAACCCATCGCGCCGCCAGGGTCTGATGCCACACGTGGCTTCCGCGAGCCCAGGCGTGTTCAGGGCTGACCGATGAGCAGGGGCTCGTCGAACGTGTTAGGGGCACCTGGGACGAGCTCAACCCTCTGCCTAAAACCCACCCGGGACTCGTTGGGAAACGGGGTGTGACCGGTACTGAGAGAGAGCTCAGCCTGACGTGGGCACCCGCGGGACCCAGCGCTCGGCTCGCTCGGGGCGGCGGTGCGCTGGTCGGGGACACTGAGCTAAACCCTGGGGCGCGTGGCGGCCCTGGCCGGGCCGGGGGAGGCCGCGCGAAGGTGGGCGGTACCTGCATGCTCAGGACCGTCAGGTTCGAAAGGGCGTCCAGGTTCTGAAGTTTAGTGATCTTGTTTTTCCCCAAAAATAAACTCTCGAGACTGGTTAACGTGTCGATATTTTCAATCGCCTGTGAAAGGACAGCAGAGTCAGCGCCGTGCGGCCGGCCAGCTCCCCGGGGGACGGCAGGTCCGGGCCGGGGGACGACGCTCTCGCAGTGGAGCCGTGCGGTGTCGTAGAGTGGCTTCTCCTCTCCGGACGTCCTCCAGCGAGATCTCACGCGAAGGTACCGTACGGAGAGCAGAGGAAAGGGGGCGGGTCCAAGGCCGCGTCTCCTGGGCTCACCCCCAGTCTCCGGAGCTCTGGGGACACGGTGAGACTGGGGACCAGATTCCCGCGTCCCTCCCAGTCTGAAGTCTGAGCTGACCCATCACTGTGTTAGTCTACACAGGACGCGTGACGACGCGTCCGCAAGAGCCTGGGTCTCAAGGAGAGATGCCCGCTCGGGCCCATGTCACCCGCCCCGCGCCCCCCGCGTGCGGCCCTGAGCCCCGCGCGGCAGGTGTGAACCGCAGGCTACTAACCACACCCCCGGCTCCCCGCTGTCAGAACGAGGTGACTGCCGCCTTTCAGCGGACGTACGTCAGCAGGCTAGGTGTGTGCTGGCACGGGGGGGGGGGGGAACCCCAGGAAGTGCACGGGGTGCATCTTGTCTGCCCATCCCAGCAGCGCTTGGCCGGCAGGGGGTCGTCCACGAGGACGAAGACTCAGGGGAGGGGCCTTAACTGTGGCTGCCCGTGTGAGTGTGTGACGAGCCACGTCCCCCCGCAACAGCGCGCAGAGAGAGAGATGCCTGGGTGGCGTCTGCGCGCAGAGGGAAGGCCGGGGCACCCGCGCTCACGGACGCCGCCCCAGCGCCCCGGCCCCACCGGCGCCCCGCTGCCCACCCGAGGCCGCGCCGCGCCTGCCCGCACGCACCCACCCGGATGCGGTTGGACCCCAGCTCCAGCATCTGCAGTTGGTGTAAGTTGCTGATGTTCTCAATTTTATTGATTTTATTGTTGACCAAGAAGAGCTTCTTTAGTCGTGTCAACTTGTCGACGCCTTCGATGTTTCTCAGTAGATTAAAAGAAATGTCTAGGACCCTGGGACAAACAAAGCGTTTACTTTTTAACGCGCGCAAATGTCACGGACTCAGCATGCAACTAACGTCTAGGTGGCACGCCACCCGGAGGACCACCCGTCTCCCTGGAGGCAGGGCCTTGCGGCTACCCAGGCCCAGCTGGGGGCAGCCTACGGGGCGCCCGACGCCGGGGTTCACAGGACTCACTGAGAGCGCCCCAGGGGCCTCTCAGCTTGCCGGTTGAGACTGGGGGCGAGCCAGCGCCACCCATGGAGCCAGGTGAGCGGCAGGACCCCGTGGCCGAGCGCCGGGGCGCAAGGCCAGGCCCGGGACGACCGCACTCACTCGAGCTCCGTCAGAGCGTCCAGGTTCTCGATCTTCCTAATCTGGTTGTCGTAGAGATCCAGCTCGCGGAGGCCGCGCAGCTCCTCCAGGTTCTCGATGCACTTGATCAGGTTCTGGCGGAGGCAGAGCGTCTGGGACGGAAGGGGAGGGCTGACGCGGGCGGCCGCGGGGGCCGCGAGCCCGCACCGGCTTACGGGGCGTGGGAAAGCCACGGGGTGGGGGGAGCAGTGTTCGCCCCCCGTTGTTTCTCTAGAGCGGAGTGACCATGGAGAGGATGGCAGATGCCACGGGGGGAGGGGGACGCAGACCTGCTCGGTGTCGGGGCCTCGCGCAGGGTTTGGGGTGTGCGTGCGGGGGGCGCGCCCAGCGGGGTGCCCAGCCCCGCTCACCTTCACCTTCTTCAGCACCTCGAACCCTTCGATCCTCCCGATGCGGTAGTGGTTCAGGTCGACGTCCTACAACGAGACGGCCGCCAGCTCAGCTGCGGGCGCCGCAGGCCCGCCCCCCCCCGCCCCCCCGAACAGGCGCTGACGGAGGCCAGCGGGGGTGGGGGGTGGTGGGGGGGGGGCGTCGGTGAGCCGGCGTCACGTGACCCCTGCAGCAGCCGGGTGAGCGGCACGGGGGCCGGCGTCAAGATGCGCTTGGCTTTGCTATGATTTCTGTGGTTTTAGGTGAAACCGTCTCTCCGAGCCGGCGGCGTGAAGCTTTCTCCCAGCCCAGCTCCCTTGCGCACCAACGTCAGCTCGGAGGTGCGCCTGGCCGTGCCAGCGCCGGGCCCCCCAGGGTTGGCTGCTGCCCTTCCCGCCGTCTCCTGGCCGCCCTCAGTCAGGACCCACCGTCTACAACGTGACCTTTGACCCACGTAACGTACGCGTCAAAGGCATTTCATTTGCCACGGCAGTTAACCGGAAATGGGACTGCTGTCACAGACAGGTGAGGACACGGGAGTCTGGCTCAGAGGGAACTGAGACCCCTTCCTGGCAGGCGCTTACAATCTGCCACCGTCACAAAACGGGGCCTGACGGCCAGGGGGCCGGGGTCCCGGGGCCGGGGGCCGGGGGCCGAGGGCCGGGGGCCGAGCAGCCAGCCTTACCTCTGCGTCTCTGTCCAGGCTAATGGTGTCCATGTCCACAGGCAGCTCTCGTCCTTCTGGAAAGTGAGAGAGAAAAAAGCCCCTCAGAGCCCGCGCTGCCAGGAGGCGGCAGCCCTGGCCTCAGGGAAGAGCTGGCACTTGGGCCACCTGGCTCGGAGCCGACGCGAACGCAGAGGACAGACCAGCAGGTGACACACGGGGGATCTGGGTGACGTGGGAGGGTCAACAGCCCGGTCCGACACTGGTCCCCTCTCAAGCATCCCGAGTTTCCTGAGGTCGGCCACCGGCCCAGGTCTCTGAACCTCCACCTGCGCTGCTGGCCGTCCCGAGAGAGGGCAGGTGGCCTGAAGCCGCTGGCAGGAAGGGGCGGGGCGGCCACCACCGCCGTCTGGTGACGCCCAGAGCTGCGGTGGCGGCGGCGCCCTCCCAGTTTGTGGCACTAAGTCAGGCCATCCGACCACAGACCACGCTGGGTCTATCAGATGTTGCTTTGGAAAGCAGCCCAGCGTCCAGCAATGCTCCCCCTGCCAGGAGCAGGGCCAGGCGATGCACGGCACAGCGCTCGGGACAGAGCCCCGCGGCCAGGGGCTGACTCCACCCAAGGGCCCGCCGGCTGCGAAGCTGGCCTCGCTCGGGCCCGTCCCACCGAGGAGGGCCCGGCCTCGAGCCCGCAGCCCCCTTTCTGCGTCCCGTCTGGACCTGTTCACACGGGTCTGCGAGGACTCGGCACGCTACGAGGGACAGTACGTCTCGATCTCGCAGCTGTCTTAGGCCTCCCCCTCTCCGTCTGCTTGGATGAGGACCCGAGCCGGATCACGTACTGTGGACGGCACTTCTCTGAAGTCCCTCTCTGCTCTTGCAAGTTTTTGTTGAAGGAGCCGGGCCACCTGCCTCTCCCGGCTACATCACGCACGCTGGCTGTCACCGTTTTGCCAGGCTCCTGCTGCTGCCCCTTCCCTACGGCATGGCTATGTGCGCGCCCGTGGCGCAGCCAGCTGGCAGCCCGCCTCCCGAGGACCAGTGGCCTGTGTGCTGGTCGGCATGGCCCCCGGGCTGAGCCTCGGAGGGCGCACTGGACATGTGACAGCTTACTAAAGCAGCCCTGGCCCCGCACCAGCTGAGTTCACTTCAGTCCTTTGCTACGCCTTTTCCAGAATGAACAGCGGCTGGTTTAGAAAATGTCATTTACTACAGTTTTTCCATAATCTCATAGGCTGTCAACCGACCTAACCAAGAAGCTGAACGAAACCAGGAGACCCACCCAGATCACCTGCCCCTCCCCCAGAGACCGCAGGAAGCCAACATCGTGAACTCAGGAAGCTGTGGCACTTCACGATGGCAGGCGGCCCGCGCCACCTCGTGTCCAGACCAAGACACCGCGAGGGTGAAGGGGGCGGCACGCTCACGCCGGGGCAGCCGGCGGGAACCGGGCCCACAGGACGCGTGGTCGCGTGGCTCACGTGCGTCTGTCTGGGATGTGTCCAGCATGGACGGGCTCCCCGGAGAGCCGGCTCGCCCTGAACCGGTCACCAGCGTGGGACCCCTTTCTGAACGCGGTACGATCCGTCACACTCTTCTGATGTGACAAGGGAACAGCTGGCAAGCTCGGGTTTGTCTTATTTACACGGGAGACGCACACAGACAACGGCGGGAGCAAGTCGCGGCTTCTCTCGGACGCACGGGGACGCACACGCCCTCAGCCACCCGCTTTAGTGAGTTCAGGGTTCTCAACGGGGCCCGGTACCTTCTGGGTCCTCCGCGCCCCGCTCCTCTCCATCCTTCAGGCTGTGCTCGCTGAGGGCGGCCACGATGCCACCGCCCTGCTTCTTCCCTTCTTCGTCGCCCGACTCCTCGGACTCGGCTCGCCTGTCGACTGAACCCACACACACCGGTGAGAACCTCGCCACCTCCGGGGGCCTCCCGAAGAGCGCACAACGGCCTGCCCTCCAGCTTGCGTCACACAGACGTCACGTAAAGCCATCTGCTGAGTTCAGTTCAGCGAGCCCTGTGGTGTGCCCCATGCCCCACACCCCGTCCGCGGGGTGCGGCGGTGAGAGCTGGGCGGGGAGGGGTGTGGAGGTGAGTCCCGCACCGCCGTGCTCCGGAGCCCGTGAATGGTGGCCGCGAAACCTGAGAGCCGGGGGTGCTGTGAGTCCACGCGCGGAGCTGACACGCGGTGCAGCCTGGACACCGCGCAGAGGGGCCCGTGTGACCCTCCTGCCACCTACCTGCACCCATGCTCCACTATCCACCAGTTCACAGGCCCACACTCTGAAAGAAACCCAGACTAGCTCGAGTCAGGCTGGGTGCGGGGGGTGCTAACCAGAAAGGAGACGTCGGCCAGCAGTGCTTGATGCCCCACGGGAGGACACGGACGCCAAACGTCAGGACAGTGACGCCGGCTCAGAGCTTGGAGAGGCTGCTACGCAAACAGCGCAGTTATTCCGTGTGGCAGACCGGGGACAGTTCACTAGCGAGCTGTCAGGTAATTTCCTTCTCCTTTTCCATGAGCCCTCGGAAGCCCGCGTGGCGGCCCCAGGCACTAACAGCTTCCCCGAAGCCTGACTGCAGCCTGTCTACACGGGGGGCTCGGTGAGGGGAAGGGCGTTCACCCCATCCTGTGTCTCCCACTGGGCCCTGTGAGGAAGCACCCAGGAAAGGACTGCTGGACTGAACACGCCCTTAGGAAACCCACGTCCCAAACCCCCAAGCCGTTTCTTCCGCCCTGGCTTGGCCAGGTGTCACCCGGGGCCTGGGCTCCTGCTGGGCCCCCTGACTGGCTTCTGCAGCTTGTCTGGCCCTGTCTACTCTCTCCTCCATCGCCAGAGAATCTGATCAGATTCTAAGATCCAAATCTGATCTTTGACTCCCAATATTTCTAAAATGCCAGTGGCTTTTCCCGAGTTTGCATCTTGCCCCTAGATACACAACTTCGGCAAATCACTTCTTTTTCTAAGCCTCGGTCTCCAAATCTGCAGAAGGGAACTCGTACAGTAACTCAGAAAAGGCACAAAAGCCGTTGGCTTTTAATAAATAAAAGCAGTAGACATCAGTTGTCGGTACCCCCCGCCTTTCAAAAGCTCACTTTACGCCACTTCATTCTTAGGAAAAACCTATGTTAATACTTGTTTTCACTAATGAAAGAAATCTGAGAAGGGTTTTTGCTTTTATATATTAAAAAAAAACAAAAAAAAGTGAAAAGCCAACATGGTGTTATTTTGTTCTGCAGGGAGCCCTAATAGAGGCAGCGCGCACCCCAAGCAGAGAGAGTGGCTCCGCTAAGCGCCTTCCCCGGGGACCACAACCAGCATCTCGGTATCCAGTTGCCATGGCTTTGAATTGTATCTGTGAACATCTGTGCTTTATCTCCATTTTGAGCATCCATTAGCAAAATGTGCCCTAAGGTAATTGCTTCTTTGCTTTATGCCATCTTGGGTCTGAAAGGTTTCAAAGAAACACTGTACTTCCAGAGAGCAGAGAAAACCTGCCTTGCCGGGCACAGACACTCTATGGTCAAGGCTAAGAGTTCTCCCAGGCCATGGCCTCGTGCGGCCCATCCCAGGGCGGCAGGGGCTTAGCTAGCATGAAACCTGGGACTCTTATCCTGAGGGCCCCAGAGGGTCTGAGGCACATGACAGAGGATCATCATGGAAGGTGACTGGGTACCACGGGCTGGCTCGAGGTACTGGCAGTAGGAATGGAAGACGTTTGAAAATCTGGAGGTTTTAAGGATGCAGAAGGGTCAGAGCTTATTCGATCGGACAGGCGGGGCGGGAGACAAATGCCTCAGTCTTGTATCTGCCATTTACCAAGACATGGGAATGGCTGTGGGGTGAGGAGGAGAAAAGAGGGAATAGGAGGAGGCACTCCCTTGCTTAAAAAGATCTAAGGGTCTCCAAGTCCAAGACCCTTCAAGTGTTTCCCCCTCTAAGATCTTCTTTTGCCAGCCTCCCTGGCACGCTCCAACCTCATCCCAAATGACTCAGCCTTGGTCAAACTCTCCTCCAAAGAGGCCACGTTCTTGCACACCCCTTTGCCTCTGACTATGGGGCTTCCTTCGCCTGAAATGACCTTTGCTCTGTCACCCTGTCACCCTGGTTGAACCTTTAAGGTTCAACTTGTTGCTGGCTTTGGTTGTGCAGCCATCATTCCTAGACATGTCAGCTCTTTACTGCCTCCGCCCTCCACTCGCTCTTTCTGCTCACTTATGAGACAGTGGCTGCTCTCGGGGACCTCTGTATCCCCCAGGACACCAAAGGTGCAGAAAGCACATAAGCATTCCGATGTACCCGATTCTGCAGCTGTCGGTAAGTGTGAGTGTGTATATAATAATGTGCATGCAATTTTTTTCAACTAAATGAAAGAATTGAATCTAGTCTTTTCTTAACGGTGATAACTTTGCAAAAAAGGCACCCGCTGTTCTACTACGATCTCTCGGCTCCTTGTCACCCCTTCCTCACAACCCACTCGCTTCCGAGAGAACCCATCTCTCCTGCTGCCGCGCTAATGAGCCAACTCGGACAGGTCCCACGGCGCCCTGCGTCTGCTTCCTTAGTCGCACAGTGACCCCCCGGGGGTCAGGCTCAGAGGATTCAGTGCGAGCCTCTAAGCAGCTGGTGGACGCCCGGACCGCGGGACCACCGCGCCGTCAGTCCTCACCCACTCGCCCCGCTCGCGCCGCCGCTCTCGCCTCCGCCCTGGGTCCGGCGCCTCCCGGGCCGCCCGCGCCTTCCGCGCCGCTGCAGCCTCCGCCCGGGGGGCTCGCGGACTCCGGGGGCCGCCTCCGCCCCCGCCCCTCCAGCCTGGTGGCAGCTGTCAGAGGCCGCGCGGCGGGGTCCGGGCTGCGGCCGGAGGCGGGGCATCCCGTTTCTCTCGGGCAAGGCCGGTGCAGGCTGCCGTCCCCCGCCCGCTAAGCCGTTCGGTCCGCGCCCCGCGAGGCCGCTCACCCTCCATCATCTCCTGCGACTGTTGCTGGCCCGCGCCGCGCTCCGCCGCCATGTTGGCTGCTGTTCCCTTTTCCGGAATCTGTCGCCTCAGGCCTCTCAGCCAATCAGGGCTCCAAGCTCAGGGCTTACCCAGCCAATGGAATCCCAGCACAGAGACCTGAGCCCCCTGACGCGCCTGCGCGGCCCCAGCGCCTCAAGGGAGTTGTAGTCCATCCGCGAGGCTGCACACTCCCTCAGTCCCCGCACCGCCCACCTCGCCTTCCCCAGGCAGGTAATTTAAAAGCGCCCGGAGGCGTCTGGAGGCGAGGAGCTGGTAGGAGGATAGTGACAGTCTGGGCTGCACGGAAGAGAAGATCGACTCCGGGAGACGCTCTGGGCTCGTCGCGGGTCTCCGCGCGGGGCTGAGAAGTGCGGTCCTCTGGGCCTCAGTGGCTGCGTCTGTACAGTGGGCCGGCTCTGTCCTGGCGCCGCCGCGCGGACTTAGCCCGTGTGGACGGGCTGCTTCCAGTTAACGTTCAGCGCAGGGCGGGCTCGGCGGGGACGCCCGCGCTCGTGCTGGGGCCGGGGGCCGGCTCCGCCCGTAGGTGCCGGGAGAGCCCGGGGCCCGGGACGCGCCGGCCACTGCAGGCGCCGAAGCCTCCGTCGGCCCTCGGCCCCGCGGGCGTGCGGTCTCATGAGGGAGCCATCCTTGCGGCCCGCACATTTAGGGCGAGGCTGCCGAAAGGCGAGCTTCGCGCTGCTCACCCTTCTCGAACCCAAGGCGGGAGGAAGGGAACGGCGTCTGCGGAACCCGGCTGGCGGAGACGCTGGTAGATCTCTTTTGGCTCCTCGGGGGCGCCGTAGAAGACTCCTGGTGCGTCCTTAGCAACCGTTAGCGCGGGCTTCTCCGCTCGAGCTCGCTGAGCCCCGCCCACGCGCTCCCGTGGTTGGCCCGAGGGGCCTGCCAATCGGCGTGAGCTGCTTTGCGATTGGCCGGTGGGGCTGGCGGCGAAGATCGGCTTCCTTGCGAGCGGGTGAAGCGAGCCTGGCGCGGCGACTCTCGCCGGCCCCAGGTGAGGTACCTGCGCTCGAGAGAAAGCCCGCCCGGGCTCCACGGGGTCCCGCCGCCCAGCCTCGGCGCGGCCCTCAGGCCAGCCAGGGCGAGCCCCGTGCCCGCCGCTGCCCGCCCCGCTCCGTGAGGCTCCGGTCCGGGCGGCGGCTCCGCGTCTGCGGCCGTTTGCCCCGCGCCGCGCCCGGGCCCCGGGCCGGACCTCCCTGGTCCTCCGTGTCTCCGCCTGGGCCCCGTCCCGCCCGGCGCGTGGTCCTCAGCGGGCATTAACTGTGCGCTTTATCCATTGTCCTGGCCGGTCCTCCCGGAAGGTGAGCCCCGGAATGGAGACGGACGTGCGGGGCCGCATATACGAGCTTCTCAGCAGATGCTCAGCGTGAGCTGCGGCGTGCGGTCCCCGCGTCTCGGCGTCTCCGCTCGGATGCCCCATGCGTCCCTGGGCTCCATCCTTCCTCTTACCTTCACCAGGGTTTCTTCTGCAGAGAATGGCCGTGGCCCGAGCTGAACACTTGGGCTGTGGTCTTGCTGCCTGTCATTCCCTTCCCCTCCACGTGTCTTCACCCAGGGACCTGGCGGCGGTTCTTCGCGAGTCCTTTCTCGTGGGTGCCCCTCGCCATCTTTCTGCCATTGCTTTAATTTAGGATATCGTCATTCCTTGCCTGGAAGGCTGTAGCTTTGGAGCACCCCTCTATCCCCCCTTGGGCAGGCATAGGGGACCCTGGGAGTTAGCCCCACTGGGCTGCTCCGGGCCCATCTCCACCTGCTGGCCTGCGTACTGACCCCCTCCCCAAGGGCACTGTGGGCATCTTCGCCCCGTGGTGGTTCTGCCTGGGGTGCTTCTTCACAGTGCCAGGCTCAGCTCTGCGGGCTGGCCTCCAGGAAGCCCTTGCTCACACCCTCGGTGCCAGCAGCCCTCACCTGGGTGGTGTCCAGGGTGCCTGATGCGGGAAGCAGATGCAGTCTCAGAATGGCTCTGGGGGTGAGTGAAGCCCCTGGCCCCCAAACCTGAAGTGCAGAGGAAGGCAGGTTTTGGGGTGGATTCATCCAGTGGCTTATTTAATTTTTTTTTTCTTTTTTTTTTTTTTGGTGTATGAACATTCTCAACTTTAATGTTAAATTGATCAGTCTTATTTTATAAGTAGAGCTTTTTGTGTCTTGATTAAGAAAATTTACCCAACCCAAAGACTTCTAGAAAGTCTAATTTTCCTTCTAAAAGTTGAGTGTTTTGGCTTTGACCAAGTACGTTTTTGTCTGTGGGTGCTGGTTTTTCCAAATGATGTTTCCACACCTCTGTCTCACTGTTCCCCATCGGGGCGTGAGTTGTCTCCCTCCGTCACGTGTCCAGTGCTCACAGGTGCGAGGCCCTTGGTGGGGCTCCATGTTTTTGGTCATTCCCGTCCGGCACACCGACACAATGACTGTGGCTTCCTAGTGAGTTTTCACATCTGGTGTCCTGAGTGTCCCCACCAGGACCCTGACTCTGTGGGTGTATCTCCTTGTCACTGAAGATCGTTGAAGCTTCTCTCTTCAATGGTTCTCTCTCTCCATTCTCTCTCCAATTAATTAGATGTTAAGTTATCTCCGTCTTTATGTCTTAATTTCTCTCTCCTATTTTTACGTTCTTGTTTCTGCATGTTGCATTCTGGGCCCTTTATTCAACTCTATCTTCCAAGTCACAAGCTTTCTTTTTCGCTGTAGCCGCATGCCCGTTTTACCCATCCATCAACATTAAAACAACTTACTGGGATAAAATTTATAGATGGTCAAACATGCCCATAAGGACTCAGCTCAGTGAATTCTGAGACGCATGGACAGCCGTGCAGACGCAAACACAATCGGGGTAGGTGACCTCTTCATCACCTGAAGAGTTTCCTCTGTCCCCTTTCTCGGCCTGGCCCCCGCCCTGCCCACCACCGGCCCTAGACGGCCACCACGGTGCTCTCTGTTCCTGTGAACTTGGCTTGTCTGTGCTGGTGTTTTATGTCACCAGCACCTCCAGGGTGTGTCTGTGGCGTCTGCTGCCTCATGCAGCCTGGCCGCCCTGCGACTGGAGCACGGCGCTGTCTGTGTCACTGGCTCGTCCCCCTTTCCTGCCGAGCACAGCTCCCTCGTGTGGCCGTGCTTCCCGTCGCTGCCCTAGTCTCCCGGCGACGCTGTGCACGTCGTGTGCAGCATGGGCTGTGGCGAGCGAAGCTGTCGCCCGCAGGGGGGCCGTGTTCACGCGGGCCTGGGTCGCGGTCACTGTCCTTGGGTGGCCGGCCGGCTGCTTTTCAAAGTGGGCACGTGGGCGCGTGTGTTCCCGGCGGGGATCTGTGACGTGCGGCTGCCCCCCACCCTCCCAGCACTCGGTGTCGCCATCCTTCCTGATCTTAGCTGTCCTAGCGCTTATGTGACGACGGCTCACGGCGGGTTTCGTCCATTTTCTCATGTTTCGATGCGGTTCTTGTGCCTCCTGCGTTCAAAACCGTTCCCTTCTCCCCGCTTTTGGAAGACTGGGCGGTTCCTGTCCCTCAGTCTTTAGGGTTCTCCGAGAACGTGACCGTGTCTCCCGTGAGTGGAGACACAGTGTTGTGCCTCTTCTTTTCCTCGCCTGTGGCCACCGGCTGGGACTTCCAGGCGGTGCCGGCCAGAGGCGGCCTCCGTGCACGACCTCACGACCTCACGAGGAAGGTTGGTCTCTGCTCACCAGGTGCGCAGCTGGCTGCGGCGTCTTCGCACCTGCCCCTCACACCTGGGGCATTTTCTCCGCTTCCCAGCACTGAGTTTTTTCCCTTAGGAAGGGGAGTGGGTTTGTCAGATGCTCTTTCTGCATCCATTGATAGTGATAACGGGGGTTTTCCTCGTTAGCCTGTCCACGTGGCGGGTCACACTGATGGATTTTCAAGTACTAAACCAGCCCTGTACCCCGCTCCGTTGCCGTGGTGGGCGACCGTCCCTATGCATCGCTTCGTGAATTGGCCAGTGTTTCGTGGAGGGCTTTTGCATCTTGTTCTTGGGAGTTGTCAGCCTCTATTTCTCTTTTCCAGCCACGATGTCGGGGTGATGATCTGGCCTCACGAGCCAGGTTAGACCCCCCCACCCCCGTTTTTCTTCTCCAGAAGTGTCCGTGCAGTGTCGATGTCGTTTTCTTCTTGGCGGGCGTCACCAGGGAAGCTGTCTGGGCAAGTTTTAATTACAGATGCTTTCGGGAATCATAAAATATTTAAAAATTTGACTTCTAAAAAGCTTGTTTCTTTCAAAACCTCTCTGGTCATTCCTGAGATACTCCGGCTGGCGCTCCTTTGTGCCGTCTGTCGTGTCTTCGCCGCGCACACAGGCACTGCTGCGGCCCCGTGCTCTTGCGGGTCTTACCTGCACTTCGGTTCTCCTGCGCACGGTCACTCGTGGCTGCCCGTCTCCTCGGCCGGTCCCATCTTTGGAAGACTGCGGGCCCGTGCTTAGGCCGCCGTGCTCTGGAGGGGGTTGCTTCCGCCAAAGGCCCGGGTTGCGACTGAGGTAGGGCCACCTGGCTCTCCGTGACGGTCACTGGCGGCTTTTAGGGGCCTTCAGGTGGCCCTGAGGTCTCTTTGGACGACTCGCTCTCCCAGGCCTGGCGTTGGAAGCGTCTCCTGCTTTGTGGTAGCTCAGCGATGCCGCAGGAAGGATGTCCTGGCGGGATCTGGTGGTTTGGGATGCGGGGCCACTCACTTATCCGGCCCCCTATATTCTTAGGGTTTTTAAAGAAGTTTGATCGGGTTTTCTTAAATTCATCGAATGCAGTTTGACCCCATACTCTCGTCACCATATGAAAAATGATAAATCGGGTTTACAGACTGGAAGTCCTGCCCTCCTGTCCGGGTGAATCTTGGTGACCTTGAGGCCAGGGCAGAACCGGCCGGTCGGCCTCCTTGGAATTCTGTGCTGGCCTGTGGTGGCATGGGAGGCGCCAGCCCCCTTTCCAGTCCCCCTTCCAGCCCAGGTCCACCTGTGTTGGGGGGGCCTTGTGCACGCAGGTGCGGGTGCTCTGCCTTCTGCTGAAGCTTTCTCTGCCTGCAGAGGCCGCTCTTCAGCCAGTCCCCAGGTCTGCGTGCCGATGTGGGGACCGATGAGGGGCAGGGGACAGTGAGGGGCGGAGGCCCTCTCGGAGGCAAGTCTCGTAGGTGTGGGCTGGGTCCTGTGGCCGGGAGCACTGGGGTTCAGCACACCTAGAAGGTGGTCTGGAAGAGGGACGCAGGCCCGGGGTGGACACGGCTCCCCGACCCTTGGACCCCCGGCCTGGGGCTCCATGAGCTCGTTCTGTGCTGTGGTACGGATGGAGCGTGTCTCATCGCAGGGAACTGGGCGAAGGGTACGTGGGACTTTCCTGTAGGTTCTCTTCTATCTGACCACAACTCCACAAGTCTCTAAAGCTAAGAAGTTAAAAGCAGAGCTCCAGACCCAGCCTTGGTCTCCCGCTGCCGTGTCAGTGGACGCCCCGCGCGCCGTTCCGGGCCACGCGCTTCTCGAGCTGGGAGCGCTTTCGGTGCACGTGGCCTGCGGCCCTCACCCACTCCATCTCCTCCGATTCTGATAGTGTTTCAGGCAGAGCGCCTGTCAGCGCGACCTGGGCTCGACTGTCGCCACGCCGCAGGCTCTGGCCTGGGCGGCCACGGCGGCACGTGTGCCGGGGCCCAGCTCCCTGAGAGCTCGCTGGCTCGGGCGCCCCCGTGTTCTCTGCTGTGGGCGCTGAATGGGTCCCCTTGCTTTCCAGCTGACGACTGTCCCGCGGCCCGCCGTGTCCTGATGGAGGACCGAGGCTCGCCGGCCTTCGAGGACGAGCCGTGGTGCCTGTGTGGGGGCCTGTCCTCGCCCGCGCCCACCGGGGGCCCCGCTGTGCAGACCAGCAAGTCCCTGTCCTCGGCCCACAGGCACCTGAGCAGGAGGAATGGCCTTTCGAAGCTCTGCCAGAGCCGGATGACACTCTCCGGTGACGCCCTCCCTCTGGTCGCCGTGGCGTCAGCCGTGATGGCGACACGCGGATTCGCGGGGCTGTGGGGTCGGGCGCTGGGCGCGCCGGTGGGCGGTGCTGTGGGTCCCCTGCTGCGTGCGCCCCGCGGGGTTCCAGGCAGGAAACTCCCTTTCGGCCCACGGTTGGGATTCGCCTCCGAATTTCAGGGTCCAATAGAGTGAAGGGCTGTTTCTCACTTCGGGGCGCGTGGGGACACTGGCCTGGCCCGGGCCACGTCCCGAATGACACATGATTTGGCTCAGTGGTTCGACCAATGTGTACTGACCGCACTGCAGGCTCACGGGGTCCCCTGACGCGGGCAGACTGGAGGGGGTGCGTGGGGGTGGCGCTCCGGGGGCCGGGGGCGTCTGCCGCCCACCCGCTCACCCACTGCTCCAAGTCACTCGGGCCCCGAGGGCTTGTTGCCTGGGGGCGCTTGAGGAGCTGGCCAGGGCTGGGGTGCAGGCGTCTGTTATGGGGGAGGCCTGGAGCGGGAGGGGCGGGGCTGGAGGGGAGGGGCGGCGGCTCTGGTCTCCAGTTGACGAGCAGTGACAGTGGTGGCGGGGGCTTGGCAGAGGGCTGGGAGTCCAGAGGGCAGCCGGGGCGGGCGGGAGAGGGCTGGGGAGCTATGGGGAGCTGCGGGGTCAGGTGGGCCGCGAGGCAGGCAGGCAGCCCCTCAGAACCGGCCTGCGGACGGGTCACTGTCGGGAGCAGAGGCAGCTGGCGTCACAGTGCAAGTCCCAAGGTGCCAGGTGGTTGAGCTGACCTTGGGGCTGGCCGCCTATGGGGAGGAGGACCGGGGAAGGGGCCCCTGAGAAAGTCGGGGACCCCTCAGTGAAGGCCCCAGAGGAGACAGGAAGGTGACTTAGGTTCGTGGGGTGTCTGTTCCGCCGGAAGGATGGATAGACATTCCTGAGGCAGGAAGGCGGGCAGGGGGCGGCTGGGCCCCTGGAGGGTGAGCGTGGGGCCCCCGGCACGCACCCCCGATGGAGCCTCTTGAGAGCCACCACCGCCTGGGGTGGAGCGGAGGCTCTGAGGCTGAGCGGAGGCAGTGGGGACGCGGCAGGGAGCGGGGGGGACAGGGCGCTCTGCCGGGGCAGGCCCAGCGAGGCTGGGGGAGCCGCTGGAGGTATTGGCGAGAGTGGTTTTTCTGGGGAAGAGGAGTGACCTGGAGGGCGGGAAGGAGGGCAGTGGAGATGGCAGGCAGCACCTGGATGCGTGACTGTCCAGTAATGCGTGACAGGGCTGCAGCTGGGCTGTGGGCCTTGGCGTGGTGGACCAGGCATGCCCCTTGGCTGGGTGGGCGGGAAGGGACCTGAGTATTATTTACATGGAAGTGGGGGTTCTGGAGCCCCCGGGGTGACCGGGCGTTCACGCACAGTGTGCGTCACCTCGCAGGAGACCTTCCCCCCGACTCTGGCCACAGCTAGGCGCGGGCCGCGTGCTCCGTGCGCTTGACGGGCGAGCGCCCGGCAGCCCCGCGAGGCCTGGAGCGGCCTTTCCTTCTCCTTCCAGAGGACAGGTGGAGCTCTTACTGCCTGTCGTCCCTGGCCGCCCAGAGCATCTGCGCCGGCAAGCTGCACTGCCCGGCCACGCCCGAGCCGGCCGCGTCCCTGGGCAGCACGTCCTGCTGCTCCCTGCTGCGCGGCCTGTCCTCGGGGTGCTCCCCGCCCCTGCTCCCGGCCCCCACGGGCAACCCCAACAAGGCCATCTTCACGGTGGACGCCAAGACCTCGGAGGTACGTGCTCAGCTGAGTGACACAGACGTGGGTCTGGGGTCTGCGCCTTCGAATTTGTGCATTTTAAGTGCAATTGGAAAAACGTCTAGTTTTACCTATATACTAACAAAAGAGATGAATTTGGAGACCTAAGTGTGAATGGGTCAAAACAAGTTGAATCCTGGCATCAGATGAAGGTTCGGGGCGAGGATGCACCATCGTTTGCTCGCTCAGGTGTCGGTCCCACAGAAGAAGGATGCGCGTGCGATAGTTGAACTACATGGGTCAGCGTGCCGCGCGTCTGTGTGCAAAGAACAGAGACTCGAGACGGGCGGGAAGTGCGGGGTGAATCCCAACTCTGCCTCGAGTCTCGATGACCTGGCACACGCACCTTGGCAGGTGATGGCCACGTGGTGCCCTGGCCCTCGGACGTTCTCATTTCCGTACAGTGGGGACGCCACGCAGGAGGTCTCGAGGGCCGCACTGTGGGAGCCTGCCCACAGGTGGCTGGCGAGAGGCTGGGTCTCTGGGCCTCCCTGGCTGGGGCCCGTGCCACCTTCTCCGTGCCTGGGAGTCAGGGATGCTGCTGGTGACGCCGGCTCCTCCCCCTGCAACCCTCAGATCCTGGTTGCCAATGACAACGCTTGCCAGCTCCTGGGGTACAGCAGCCACGACCTGATTGGCCAGAAGCTCACGCAGTTCTTCCTGAAGCCGGACTCTGACGTGGTGGAGGCCCTCAGCGAGGAGCACCTGGAGGCCGACGGCCACGCTGCTGTCGTGTTCGGCACGGTGGTGAGTGCGGGTGTGGACCGGCGGCCAGCCCCGAGCGTGCCCCTGGGAGCCCGCCGAACATGGCTGGCCTGGTCAGTGTGGGCGCCGCCCTCCGCTCCGCGTAGGGGTGGGGAGCCGCTCGGGGCGTCACCAGAACGGAGGCCGTGTGCTCTGGGCGCCGGCCTGGCGTGCTCCCCGCTCGAGGGAGGCTGCTGGTGCCATTGGCAAACCTGCAGGGTGCCACAGCAGGCTCCCAAAAGACAGGCGCGATTCACTGTCCTCACGTCTAAATGCCACCTTGTGTTTGGTGGCGCTGGGCGGCTCGCGAGACCGGAAGGGTCCCCGGAGCTCTGGTCCTCCTGCCGTGTGGCGTGTTCCGCCCAGACGCTGAGCCCCGAGCTTCAGGAAGAAGTTAGATGGGACCCTCTTGGTACATCTGGGAAGGGTCCCGTCCGGTCCCTGACTGCCGGGAGGGGAACTGAGTCAGCCTGCGTCACGTCTGTTTCTTTAAGAAACCGCAGACACGCTGATGATAAAACCTCTTAGACCACCACTCAGACCTTAAGGTTTAGGGTCAGAAACCCGGTCTGCGCTTCGGTGAGATGCCAGAACGGCAGGCAGGCGGGCAGCGCCTGGACGTGCCCGCGAGCCTGGCCCCGCCCGCAGGTGGACGTGGTGAGCCGCGGCGGGGAGAAGGTCCCGGTGTCCGTGTGGCTGAAGCGGGTGGAGCAGGAGCACAGCCCGTGCTGCGTGGTCGTGCTGGAGCCCGTGGAGAGGGTCTCGGCCTGGGTCGCTTTCCAGAGCGATGTGAGTTTGCGTCCCGCCTCTCCCTGCACACGCGGCAGTCTGTCCCCGCCGAGCGCCTTCGGGCCGAAGGAACGCGAAGGCCCTGGAGGGTCAGCCCGCGTCCGCTGAGCCCTCAGTGTCCGTGTGCGGGCCTCGTCCGTGAAACCCGGACTCATCGTGATCCCTGGGGGCCGCTTTACCGCCTCAGTGAAATAGCACACGCGGGTCCCGGGGGCGGCGGCTGGCAGACGGGCCGTGGGTGTGGCGGTCGCGCGTCTCAGTGACACGCCGCCCGTGGGCGCTGGGCCTGTGCGGCGCCTCCGGAGGGATGCTTCGGTCCGCCTGCCGGAAGGAGCGGGTGGCGATGCGGGGATGTGCGCGTGCCCCTCGGGCTGCTCCGGCGCGGGGTGGTGGCGACGGTCTTCCTGGCAGCCCTGGGATGGTGCCGCCGTGCGAGGCCCGGGTGTCGCGGGGCTTACCGCTGGGCTTTCCTCCAAGGGGGCCATAACGTCGTGCGACAGTCTCTTCGCTCACCTGCACGGCTACGAGTCCGGGGAGGACGTGGTCGGGCAGTGCATCACGGACCTCATCCCGTCGCTGCAGCTCCCTCCGCCGGGCGAGCGCGTCCCCGTGGTAGGGGCCCCGAGCACCGGCCCCGCCTGCCCTGGGGAGGCTGAGGGAGCAGGGCGGAGGTGTGGGGCGCTGGGTGCCCCGGGGGGACTGAGGGAGCTGTGGGGGGCCGGGTGCCCCGGGGACCCCCACGGCGAGCGTGGCCTTGAAGACGCGACGCGGGAGCCGCTGTGCGCACTCGGCCGTGTCCTCCTTTCAGACTCTCAAGATTCAGAGGTCCGTGGGGAGAGCCAAGGACGGCGCCACCTTTCCACTGAGCATCAAGCTGAAGTCCAGGCCCAGCCCGGAGGAGGCAGGGGGCGGCGCGGGGGCCCCGCGGCAGGGCTGCTGGGCGTCCGTCTGGGCCTTCTCCACGGTCAGCGGCCTCGTCACGCTCCTGCCGGACGGGACCATCTACGGCATCAACCACAGCTTCGCGCTGACCTTGTTCGGTTACGGGAAGTCTGAGCTCCTGGGCAAGGTGGGGCCTCCCGTGGGGGTGCCGTCCTGCGGCCAGGGTCAGAGGAGGGTGCTTCTAGAACCTTCTTTCCTGTCCTGCACTTTCTCTAAGTTCCTTGACTGCAAGGAGGTAGAAGTCTCCACTCTGAGGGCCAGGCTGCCAGGAGCGGTGGCTGTCCCTTCCCTCTCGTCCGAGGCCACCAGGCAGTGCTGTATCAGTTACGGCAAACAAGCCACCACGGAGCCCGTGTGTTTGGGTCACAAGTGGGCCCTTCGGGCTGAACTTCAGGGGAACAGCTCACTGTGTTCCCTGCGGTGTCAGCTGTGCGGTGTCCCCCCAGGCTCATCCGGCCCCGCTCCAGCGGTCTCCGTGGTTCCCTGGGCTCCCCGGGCGGTGGGGGGGGGGACATGCGCCCCCGGCTTGATGGCCTGGCTGGTCTGGCTCCTGGGTGCGGGTGCGGGCCTGCCATGTGCCCGTGGGCCCCACGGGCTACGCACGGAGCGGAGCGCCCGTCCCCTCCTGTCAGGCACTGGGGCAGACCCCAGACCAGGGACCAGAAACTGGTCTCTCTGCTGTGTAACAGATACTAGCAGGAAGGAGGCTGGTCCCTTCAGAGAGACTGGGAGGATGCCCCCTCCCCCCGGGGTTGAGTGTGCTCTAGACTCACGGACCGAGGGCCGGCTGGGAGCGGGGGCGTGCTGCCTCAGGGTAGGGGGGCCCGTGTCCTTGCAGCCCCCAGGCCTGGACCCTCTCAGAGACCATGCCCGGCGCCGGGAGGCCCCTGCTGGACCCCAGGGGTCTGTTTCCTGTGGCCTGAGGTCCTTTTGTCCTTCACTGCCAGGGCACAGTCACGCCCTGAGAGCTGAGCAAGAGGTCTGCACACACGGGCTCCCGGCCCGAGGAGAACGTGGGGTGAGGGTTAGGCCTCCGCTTGAAAGACGTGTAGGTGTCGGAACACCCTGCTTCCCAGGGCGTCCGTGTTGTCTTTTCACAAGGAAACGGGGGAAGTCGTGAATTCCTTGTCGATCGCGAGTCCGGCAGAGGAGTTCGAGGGGTCTCCCTCCCCTGGAGGAACGACACGCCCAGAGACGGGCTCCCTGCTCGCGGCGGCTTCCGTTGCTTTGGGGGGGCGCGGAGGGGGGGCTCTGCTGCAGGGTCTGAGCGCTGCTGTCTGTCTTCTAGAACATCACCTTCCTGATCCCCGGCTTCTACCACCACATGGACCTAGCGTGCGACTGTTCTCTGCTGCCACCGGACCTGGCCCGCTGCCTGGACCTGGGCGGCCGGAGTGGGCCCGGGGAGCTGAGCGGGGACCCCCCACAGGGCCAGGGTGAGGCCTGGCCGTCTTCTCCCAGGGCATGCAGGGAGCTGGGCTGGGGGGGTGCGGGGTGCGGGCTGGGGGGCGGTTTGCGTGGGCTTGGTGTTCCTCTGTCCGGTGGGCCCTGGTGTTTCCAGGGATGGGCACGTGCATCTCACTAAGGTGTCAGCAGAGAGGGGGACTGGCACGCCCCAGGGTGAGCCCCCGGGCACATGGCTAGGACACAGGAGCTGGTGGGCAGTCTTCTCTAAGTCACCTCGGTGGCTCTGCCTGGTTTAGGGCTGAGGCGACCTAGACATTGGCCAGCCCTGAACTAAGGTGGCACATGCTTATGCTCATCTCTGTCCCTCTGGTTTAACATCTGAAGTTGCCCCCGCACATCTCCCGAGCCCCGCTGGGCGACTGCCTCGGGCGCCGTGGTGAGGGCAGGCTCGAGGGCCTTGCGGGGCGGGACCCTCTCTGGCGCTGGGCCCCTGGGCTCCTTCGTCCTTGCCTCCCGTGGACAAGGAGCCCCGAGGGGCTGCACCCCGGCTCTGCCGCCCCCTTCCTGTCCCCGTGGGCGGACGGGGTGCGGTGCCGGGTCCCTGGCCTCTGTTCTGGGGAGGAAACAGAGGCGGTGAGGCCACGAGACAGTCCAGGCAGCAGTGGCAGGGTCACAGGTCAGACAGGACAAGATGGCGCTCGTGCCATGCCGTCGACACCTGGCAAGCCCCTGGTGGTTTATGTGCTGCCACCTGAGGACAAATTTGTGAAAAGACTGGTGTTTGAATAAACAGTAGATTTAATAGAGATGCTGAGGGGACGATGTGACTACAGCGTCTGACTGCTAAAACCAACATTTGTGTCAGGTGGTGTTCCGTTCTCTGGGCTTCGTGAGATGTTACATTAGCGTGTGGTCCCACCGGTCACTGGGGACGCAGCACGCCCCACAGTGTCGCTTGGGGACACCAGAGGTCAGACTGAGGCGTTCTGAAGGCGCCGTGTTAGCCGGTGACTCTCCAAACAGCTGCTTTTTAACACGGGTTCCTTATGCCGCTGCCGAGACACACCGGAGATGCGGGCCAGCCAGAGCTGCGACCCTCCCGTCCGCCTGCTGGCGGAGGGCGCGGCTGCCCTGCGGTGCGCTAGGCCCCGTGGCAGAGTCGCACGGGGCCCGGTGGAGCTGGTGGGGAGGCAGGTGACTCAGCACAGGTGCCACATATGGGAAGGGACGAGCAGGGGCCCGTGCAGCCTTGGCCCTGGGCCCTAGGAAGGCCTCCTGGAGAGGTGGCAGGGACGGCAGGCATTGCGGGGCGGGGCAGCAGCTGCGTGTGGCCGGGAGGCCTGGGGAGGGTAGCTGCAGTCAGGCCGCGGGGCCGTGGGGTCATCTTAGGGGCTGGAGCCCTGAGCAGGCCATCGGCGAGGAGCGCCCTGCTCTAACTCGTGTCAGCGGGCTCGTGCTGCTGAGGGCAGGGTCCGGGACAAAGCTGCGGGAGAACAGGGCGCTGGCATGGTCTGGGGTGCCCGTCGGGTGCTGAGAGGTGGCTGGAGCCGGGACATGCTGCGGACAGGGGTGGCGGGGTTTAGGAGGCCAGCCCTGCCCGGCCGTTGAGTCGTGGGGAGAGGACGCAATGCGTCTGGGGGGGGGGCCTGCGAAGAGAAAAGGCTCTGTTTTGCTAGGTCCAGGGGTTAACGTGCTTGCTGGTGACCGCACCCTGCCACGAGACGACGCCTCAGAGCCACTGGGCAGCCAAGAAGCCATCACTGAGTCCCAGGCCCAAGCGGACGCTGGCGCTGGTCACCCTTCTTCCCTCGCCTCTCCGCCCACCCCGGGGTAAGTCAGAGGTGCGGGCGCCCTGAAGGTCGAGCCCCTCCGCGTTACCTGCTGTCCCGGCAGCCTGTACGCGACGGCCCTCGTCCACCCGTAAGGACACTCTGAGTCCTTCCCGGGAACGGATACGCGGAACGTTCTCATTTTCAGAACCGTTGGAATCTGTGCTCTGTGTGCAGGCTAAGGGAAGTGTTCTATTTAGACTAAAAGGTGTTCACGTTGGAAAACCTGGAAAGTTTAGAAAAGTAGGAATAAAAACCCCACAATCACAGCGCTCTCGTGTGTGGCATGCAGTCCCGTGCCACACACTGGGTGCGCCCTTTCTGCTCCCGCACCGGCACCCAGCGCCCCTCGTGCCCTGGGGCCAGGCCGCAGGCCAGAGGGACTGTCCTTGAGCTTGAACTACGCACCCCCTTACGTCTGGTTTCTTTGGCTCATCGCGTCTGGGAGGTGTAGCTGCGTTGTCACACTCTCCAGTGTTCGCGAACTGATTTAAAAATGTGTGACACGTGAATACGTCTGCTTTTTCACGAAGTGCAGGAGAGTAACAAAAAAACTAAGTCCTCCTGATCAGATCCCAGCCTCCCCCGGGCGCCACTGTGAGCAGCTGTGTCTTTCTAGAGCATTCCTCAGTGCCCTTAACTGTAAAGGTACATGATGCGTGTGCGTGCGTGTACTCACGCACGACTGCCCTTGTTCCGCTGACACGGATGGGATCACGCCACGCAGGGCGTCCTCCGCGTACACGCACATGTGCACACACGTGTACACAGAAAGGATCACGCTGCACAGGGCGTCCTCCGCGTACACGCACGCGTATAGTCTCGAAGATTTTTCTGTGTGGTGCAGGCTCCACCTGCCTCAGTCCAGCCCTCGGTCCGGGGGGGAGTTTCCTTAGGGCGGGTGCTAGGGCTGCGTCCTGCCGTTGGCTTAGACGCCCTGGCCCCTTCCTACGTGACCACGGAGCCCTCTCGGTGACGTGAGCCGTGTGGCTGCTCGCTCTCCTCGCCGTGTGCTCATCCGCAGACGAGGGCGGCTCTGCTTCCCGCAGGGGTGTGTGCCCCGAGGCCGCTCACTCCTGGGGCGTCTCGGGGGCATGTGTTCTGCCCTGCGCTAAGCTTGGCGCCCTGCAGTGAGGGGGTGCCCCCGTGAGCTGCTCCCCCGCGTCCTCCCGAGGCGGGCAGCGCAGCCCCTCGGCTCTGAGCAGTGACGTGGTCTCTAACACGCATGGCACAGTCACCACCGTCTCCTTCTCTCGTTCCCTCCCTCGTGTATTCGCTCAGCACGTGAACATCGCAAAAGACTCGCGGGCTCGTGTCTACGAATTACGGGCCAGTCGAGGAAAGGAGCTAAAACAGGGAAAACAGCGAGGCTGGGGACTGAGGAGCAAGGAGGGGAGCGAGACCCTGAGCGTTGGTGTTCTGGGGACCGTGTCTGTGTCTCCTGCAGGCTGTCCGCTTGCCCTCCCAGTGCCCCGGGAGCTCGGCCTTCCTGTCAGCTGGCTGCCGAGGAGGCCGCGGCCCTGAGCGAGGCCCCCAGACAGCCGGGGCGTCCGGGTCGCCACGTCCCCGCTGCTCGTCACAGCTTGCAGACTTGGGCAGAGAAGGAGAAGGGAGGGGACGGGGAGAAAGCCCCCCCCACTTCCTCATCTCAGGCAGAATGTAGCGACAGGGCGACACCTGGCTGCTGGGGAGACAGGAGGGACAGGGCAGAGCTGCCCCGGGCCGGACCCTGTGGCCACGTCAGGGGTTGCCGCCTGCTCAGTGCAGGGAGCGAGACGCTGCTGCTGACCACGCAGGGGATGTGTGCAGCCCCTGAGGCTGGCACAGGGCCGGTCTCCTCCGTCGGGGGGACAGGGTGGACGGGTGGATGTGGCGAGAGACGCAGAGAACGTTCGCCCGGCCTCGCCCCTCAGCCCCCAGCCAGCTTCCCTGCCCCTCAGCGCGCTGCGCATGGCTCCTCTGTGGCGCCCGTCCTCACTCGAGGGCCTCTCTGAACCTCTGCGCTGAGGCTGGCCGGGCCGGCAGCGTCTGCCCAGTGAGGCCGCGCGTGGCTGCAGTCTGGTGGCCTTGCTGCCGGTGTCCGGGCTGTGGCCGGCGCAAGTCTGTCGAGTGGGCGCCACAGCAGCTGGGCCAGCCGCCTGTCACCCGTCTGGGCGGTGGCAGCCTCTTCCTTGGTGGCTACCTTGTGCCGAACATGCCCGTGGGCCTCTGTCCCAGCTCTCAGGAGCCCGGCAGCCCCACCCCTGGCCCTCCCGGTCCTTGCCCTGGCCCTTCTGAGCTCTTTCCTGTGGGCCGTGAGGCCAGGGGCCCCTTGCAGCCAGTCACAGTCAGCTTTGCGCAGGACACACAACTCTGGAGTCTCTTCTCCCCTGGTCCCGCGTCCCAACCTCCGCGGGGCGCCCGCCCACGGGGAAGAGCGTGGGGACTCGGCCTCGGGCGTGTGGTCCTGGGCCGTCCTGGCGGTCCTGGCGCTCGCGGTGGGCTCCGTCACCATCGCTAAACGTGGATTTGGCTGGAAACACGCGCTGGCGCTTTGCTTTCTAACTCGGTCAGAAACTTGAGTGTTTTTCTCTGTCGTGGTTTATGCTGTCGAATGCTTGCGCTAGTCTCCGGTAGAGGCGAAGGCTGTGTGGCCTCTCGTGACTGCTCCATGGCTGCTGAGTCACTGTCGTCTGTGTCACAACCCCCAGGGTGGACAGCATCCCAGAAGGACGCCCGGCAGCCCGGGACTGGCCACGGCCCGAGGCCCAGCGGGACCCGGTCCCGGAGAACGCGGCACCCGCCCCGGCGGAGAGTCTCCGACAGGCGCCCCCGGGCGGAGGCGGGCCCGGCGCGCTGGACAGCAGCTCGTTTGTCTCATGTGGCGGTTCCGGAGCGCAGACGCCGACTGAGGACGGGTACGAGAGCGCGGACGCGGACGGCCCGTCCCGGGCAGCACGGCCGGAGCGCACGGACCTGAGCAGCGCCAGTAGCGCGGACCTGCGGGGCGGCTCCGCGGGGCGGCTGGCGGGGGCCGGGCGTGGGGGTGAGCACGGCGGGCCCCGGGGGAGCCCGGCCTGGGCACCCAGCCCCCCGGGGCCGCGCCTCTCGGCCTCCAGGCCGGCTCTGCAGGAGCCGTGGCCGGGGGAGCAGGACGACCGGGAGGAGCTGCGGACCTGCCTGATTAAGGAGCAGCTGTCCAGGTTGAGCTTCGGGGGGCCTCTGGGCGCCTCGTCCGGCGAGCTGGCCCCAGCCGAGCGCCCCTCGCTCTCTGCCCCCGTGTCGCTGTGTGACCTCGGAGGCCAAGACCTGAGCGCCGGCCGCTCGGGCAGCTCCGCGGCCTGCTACGCGCGGGCCACGGACGTCCCCGGCGCCCTGGACGCCGTGCGGGCCCGGGAGGCCAGTGGGAACTCGTTCTCCTGGAACCTCAGGGAGCTCTTTTTCCGCGAGTGGGCGGACCGGACGTCTTCCAACTGCTCCTGCGCCTCGTCGGAGCGCATGGGGACAGCCTCCCCCTCGCTGGCGGGCTCCGACGTGGACCTGAGCGCGGTGCACGGGCCGAGGGCCGAGGCCGTGGACGACAGGGAGCTGCTGCTGCTGGCCGGCACCTGCTGTGCCCTCGGCGAGGGCCAGCGCTTCCGTGAGGGCCCCCTGGACCGCGCCGGGCCAGAGCCGTCCGGCTCCCGTTCGGAGCCCCTGGAGTGGAACGGCGTGAGTGGCAGAGAGAGCCCAGGCCGCACTCTGGCCGTGCGGGGAGCCGGCCCCGCGGACACGTGCCCGTCGGAGGAGCCGAGGCTGAGCATCCAGGTCACCTCCACGCCCGTGAGAGGGGACAGCTCGGCGACGCCGCGGGCCGCCAGCCCGCGGCGCGAGATCCAGGAGGGCACCTACGCCGGGAGCTGCTGCCACCGGGATGGCTCGCTGCTCAGTACGCCCCGGGGGACGCGCGGGGCCTGCGGGGCTTCACCCCGGCGCGGGTTGGAGGATTAGGGTGGCGAGTGCTCACGCCCAGGGAGGGTGGGCCCCGGGAGCCGCCGGCCCAGTCTCGGGGGGTCACCCCGAGGGGCGGAGTGAGGTGTTCGTGGTGCTTCTTCATGAGCGAACTGCCTGTGAGCCCGTGAGGAAGGCACCCGGGCGTGTCTGCTGGTTACCCTGCAGGGGCGCGCGTGAGGGCGCGTGCACACGCGTGTGTGCGCGGTTCACCGTGCACAGTTGCACCGGAGGCCTCCCACTCCTTCGCTCGGAGGCAGAGACTCCCGTGTGCCAGGCGGGTTGGGGGCAGGTGTTCCAGGCCCATCCGAGCTGGCAGGTCCCCCAAGAGCTTCCCGGGGACGGGATGCCGCCCTCCACGTAGCCGCGCCCCCGGGTGTCCCCGGCGCTCCGCGGGGCCCCCGTGCCGTCCAGGCGAGCGCGCTCTCTTCCTCGGAAACGAGTGGACCTTGTGGTTCTCGCCCCCCGCCCCAGGTGTGCACTTCCAGGTGAAGCGGGTGGAGCTCCGGGGCCCCACGCCCCTCTTCTGCTGCTGGCTGGTCAAGGACCTCCTGCACAGCCACCTGGCCACGGCCCCGCGGCCCCACCTGCTCCTGGCCAGCCTGCCCAGCTCCAGCCACTCCGTGTGCGAGCTCCCGGGCTCCAGCCGGGGCCAGGTGGGCGTCTGCCGCGGCCCCGCCCTTCTGTGTGGGGAGGGGGCTCAGCCAGCGGCTCTGTCGGGCTTTTTAACACTGTCGTCCTGTGTGGGTGTGAAGGTGCATGTAGGATTTTAAGTGTGCGTGTGCCCCACGTGTGTGGGGGGGTGGGTGTAAATACACTGACTGTGTCGAGGCCCAAGGGCACGGGAGGCCCGGGCGCTGCCTCCCGCGTGGGCACGGCCGCGCGTGGCCCCGCAGACCGTCCCCTGCACTTGCAGACGCTCAGGAGCTGGCCGTGGTTCGCGGACGCGCCCGGCGCACCGGAGCTGGAGGGGCTGGCGGCCTGCGAGGGTGCCTACTCCCACAAGTACAGCACGCTGAGCCCGCTGGGCAGCGGGGCCTTCGGCTTCGTGTGGACGGCGGTGCACAAGGAGGAGAACAAGGAGGTACCCGCCCACCCCCGGAGGGCAGTGCGGGGTCCGGCCCCCCGACCTTCTGCTCGCGGACGCGGGGCGTCTGCCAAAGCTGCGCGTCTGAGCCGGCACGTCGTGCCTCTGCGTCCCAGTCTTTCCGCTGCTGGTGACGTGTCCGTGGGCCCCCTGGGGTTTTCTGGCTGGACGGCCGTCCCTCTGCCCGCCGTGACAGTTGCCTCTCCTCTTCTGTCTGTGTCCCGTCGCCCTTGCCTTGCCCTCCCTCCTGTCACCTGGCAGGACCCGCAGATCGCGGAGAAGTGACAGGTACGCCACGCTCCTCCTGCTGTGTCCCTGTGCCCGACGGCGGTCCCCTTATTTCTTGACGAACCCTCTGTTTGAGGATGTTCCGTTTTATCTTCTGCTCACTAATGGTTTTGTAAAGAGTGAGTGTGGGTTTCCAGCGAATGTCTCCTTCGCGTCTTTTGAGACGAGGGTGTCTGTGTGTCCTCTGTGGACGTGAAGTCACGCTCGTGGACTCGGTCCTTGATTGTCTTTTAACATGCTTTTAACACGTCACTGAGTTTGATTTGCAAATGTTTTCATTTGGAACTTTCTCCCCGTTTATATCCTGACGTACATTTTTTCTTTTCCCTTTTTACGTCTGAGTCACGTGCGCCCTCCGGGGTGCGTCAGAGTGTCCGTGCACGCCGTGCCGTGCCGGGAGCTGTGTCTGCGGCTGGTGGCGTCCCCCCGGCTGTCCGAACCCTGATGTCCCCTCTCTGTTCTTTGCTGGACTTGCCAAAGAATTGTCTGTCTCATTCATCAAATGTTTTCTCTTTTTTTCATACTTCCTGTGGGTTCCTGTTGCTGTTTTTCCGGCTTCGTGGGCGGAGCAGTGTGTAAAGCTGTTTCTCATGCGTTGGGCCTTCCGAGTGCACTTGGGCCACGTTAACACGCACCGCTGCTGTCACGTGCTTCCACGCGGTCTCATTCTCAAGTGCCCGTTGTCACCTCTAATTGATCCGGGTCGGATCTTCTCATTCCTGTTTTGGATCAGGAATCCGATAGGCCCTAGGGGTTTCCTGAAACCTTTAGATGCCAAGGAAGAAGACGGAAGCCCCAAAGTCCTTCTCTTGGGTTAAAAGGAAACATGAGTTTTTTTGCCTCTCAGCGAACAGAGGTGTCATTTTGCACACCGTTAGGCCAGCACTCAGTACCGCGGCCAAGCAGAAAAAAGACTTTTCAGGGTTAAGCCACAGCTCCCGGGATGGCACAGTCCCGGGGTCTCGCTCAGGTCAGTTTGGGGGAGCTTTGTCATCTTCACACTATCGAGTCGTGTCCCCCAGGAACACGGGGTGTCTTTCCACTTATTTAGATCGTCAGTTTCTTTCGACAACGTTCTTGTAGTTTTCAGGGGACAACTGTCGTCCTGTTGTCAAGTCTCCATATTTTTACATCCAGTTTCTTCTTTCCTGAGTTCGGTTTCCATTTGTCGGCATATATCTGTCATTGATTTTCCTA
>PVKZ01002705.1:171003-196879 GCA_004027375.1 Macroglossus sobrinus
TGTGTGTGTGTGTGTGTGTCTGTCTGTGTGTGTGTGTGTGTGTGTGTGTGTTTTATTCTTGCCTGAGCTCTGGTAAAACTTTGATCCCAGTCTTCGAAGCTTTCTTTATCTGAGGAGAATCCCGTCCTTCTGTTAATTCGCCCCCTTCTCTCTCGCCCCCTGCTTTCCGCTGACGCGCATCTGAGGGGTGCGCCGGGCCTCGGGGAGCCTGCCTTCCTGTCGGCCTGCGCTGTGCAGCTGGCCAGGCGGCAGGCGCTCCCCTCTACCTGCTGGACTAGCGCTTCGTCCCCCACCCCGGGCCACCCTCCCCGGAGGTGGCAAGCTCACCTTCGTGCTTCCTCTCGAATCTCTCGTCTGGCCTGTCCCGTCACGCTGACCCTCCCTTCGAGGGATCTTCAGAATTTGTCCATGTGTCACCGCTCACATGCTGGCATCCCAGCCATCAGCGGGGGAGAGGCACTCGACACCGCAGATGTGTGAGGTGTCCTTCCCGCCTCTCCCCCGGGCTCTGCTGCTGCCCCAGCGGCCTCTGCCTCCCCGAGCTCCTCCAGCCGCCCTGCCCTTCCTGTCCCTGCCCTCCCCTCCCCTCCCTTGCCCTGCGCCATCTTCCTGACACTCACTCTCCCAGGCCCACGCTGCGCTTGTCGAGGGCACAACGAGTTCCCGAGGGCGGGCTTCCTGTCATCTCGTTTGGGGCCTCACGGCGGTCACTGCTCGCCGTGTCCCTCCTGCAGCCGCGTGCCTGTGCCTGGAACTCACCTGGCTGCAGGTGTTCTGTTGAGAGACAGGGTACCACCCAGCTACCTCTGGGGCTTATTTCCGTTACAAGCGGCACCTGTGGCCACTACACTCCTGGTTGCCATTGCTAGCTACTCAGGCGCCTCCCTGCTGTCCATCCGTGTCCCTCTCTCCTGCCGAGCCCTGCCTGGTTCTCAGAACCAAGGGGAATGACGCTCGTTTAGCATCTAGTCCTCAGGTGTCCTGTGTCATCTTCTCAGCCAGGACGTCCCGTCCTCCGTTGAGACATCGGGGTGATGCAGGGTGTCCTGGGAGTGCCTGCCCGAGGGCTGCAGGCCCCCCTCTTTGTGAAGGACGCTGCGGCCACGCGGCCGCCGTCCTCCCGCTGTGGGGCTCGTTAGCGTCCTGCGCCGCGTCCCGGGATTCGGGCAGGTGCGTGCGGAGGTTCCTTCCGCCCCCACGAGCCGCCGCGGGCCGCCAGGCCCCGGGGTGATGTCCCGGGGGGATGTCCGCAGCTGCTTCTCTCTCTGCTCCCTGCCCAGGTGGTGGTGAAGTTCATTAAGAAGGAGAAGGTTCTGGAGGACTGCTGGGTCGAGGACCCCAAGCTCGGAAAAGTGACGTTGGAGATTGCGATCCTGTCCAGCGTGGAGCACGCCAACATCATCAAGGTACAGCGCGGCCCCACGGCCCCCCCAGGGGGGGCAGCGCCCCACGAGGCGGCGGCCCCTGGGCAGGGCCGGACTAGCGCTGTGTCTCCCCAGGTCCTGGACGTGTTTGAGAACCAGGGCTTCTTTCAGCTGGTGATGGAGAAGCACGGCTCCGGCCTGGACCTCTTCGCGTTCATCGACCGCCACCCCAGCCTGGACGAGCCGCTGGCCAGCCACATCTTCCGGCAGGTGAGCGCGTGCGCGGGGCCGCGGTTCGCACCCCGTCCGCTCCCGAGACGGACCTAGTGTCGGATTCGGATTTCCTAGAGCAAGCAAGAGAGTTTGCGGCTGGAGTGCGGAAAGTGAGGTCACGGGGTGGGGGACGGCCCCGGCACGGGTGGGAGGTGGCCGTGGCGTCCAAGCTCGACTCCCTCGCGTGGACTCTCCACGCCGGCCTCAGCACGGGCCGCAGCTGCCGGCGGGCTCGGCTCGGCCCTGTCCACCGCCAGGAGCCGTCACCCATCCGCGGTAGGGGTGCCCGGTGCCGACGCGGTGACGCTGGTCGTGTGGCGTCAGACAGCGCTTCCGAGGCGCGCGGGCAGAAGAACGTTCTGGAAGGGAGAGGCGAGCAGGTCACGGGTGTGCTCTGTTTCCCGGCGGTGACTCGACCTCACGACACTTCCCCACGCTGGTTGTTCTTCCACCGAGCCGGGACCCCCGCGGGCACTGGGTCTGCAGCCTCCGAGCACCGCCTCGGAGCTCCCAGGCGTCCCGGTGCCGGCAGAAAGGGGGTCCCGTCCCCCCGTCCTCCTGTGTCGGAGGGTCGCACGGGCGTTCACTCTATTCTCGGCGGAGGCTGGTCCCTGACACCTCCATGTCTGTGGTAGCGGTGGGGGCCCCCCGACCGATTCTGGGGCGGCTGACACGGGCCGTCAGTGCTCAGCACGGCGCGGTTTGCAGGACGCACCAAAGCCCGTTGTAACTCCGTGTGCGCGGCGAGTGCTGCCACGGGTAAGCGTGGACATCGTCACCTGGACACGTGTGCGCGTGGTGCCAGCGCTCAGTGGCGGGGTGGGCACGCGGGGACCGGTGGGAAGAGCGGCTTCCTATCCGGGCTCAGGTTCCCTGAGCCCTTGTCGTTAACGAACCTGATGGAACTTTCCACGTTCAGGTCAATGTGTGGTCTGTTTCCCGCCTGGACCCTGATCTGTGCGCGTGCACACATGCATGTGCATGAATGTCTGCGTGTGTATGTGCGTGCATGTGTGCGCGCCTGTGTGTGCATGTGCACGTCGTATACGTGTGTGGGTATAAGTGTGCAGGTGTGTATACGTTCGCACATACGCGTGTGCAGATACGTGTTTACTTATTAGTTGTAAGTTAATGAATTGGGCTTGTTAACACTCTATTCGCTAGAGACAGCGGGGACTTAGGGCTCCGTGCTCACGTGCGGGACGGGGAGTGGGCGACTTAAGGGTTGCTACAAAGGCAGATGTTGTGCCGTGTCCCCGTCACAAATGATGACAATAATGCGGTTTTCAGTCACGCGTTCACCCCACTGGCTGGTGGGCGGCGCGTGTGCTGGCCACAGCGGGCGCGGCCACCCGGAACCGCCGGCCTCCGGTGGGTCGGTCGGGCCGTGGGCCACCTCCTGGCGCCCCCTGTCACCGCTCCACTGTGAGTGACACACCCACCGTTGCCGTTGGGGTCGCTCTCTCTTGCTCACATCCCACCTCAGTGGAGCCGCGCGTCTCCCGTGGGTGGCCTCGTGGAGAACGGCGGTGGCCCCCTTGCAGCTGGTGTCGGCGGTGGGGTACCTGCGCTCGAGGGGCATCATCCACCGGGACATCAAGGACGAGAACATCGTCATCGCCGAGGACTTCACCATCAAGCTCATCGACTTCGGCTCCGCGGCCTACCTGGAGCACGGCCGGCTGTTCTACACCTTCTGCGGGACCATCGAGTACTGCGCGCCCGAGGTCCTCATGGGGAGCCCGTACGTACGGGGGAGCGCACGACGGGGCGGGGGGTGAAGTGAGCGGCAGGCGGGCAAAGTGATCCTGGTCAGGGGAGCTGGGTGGCACGTATGGGGTTCACTCTGTTACGTTCTCGACTTCCCTGTTTGTGGTTTTACGTGACAAAGTTAGAAAGAGAGAGACCCAAAAGATGGGACCCTTCAAAGAAGGGGATTCTTCTTTAGTTGGTTGACTTACTTCGAGGGCAGGAATAAGCATCTATCGCAGTAAAATATTGCCAGGCCAGGCCGGTCATCCGTACAGCAAGGAAATCAGGCCACAGAAGCTCTGACCCGCGGGGCCGCGCCCCCCGCTGCAGTAGCTGCCCCCGGCCCACCCCAGCCCCCCGCTCTTGCGGGGAGAGTGGCGGGTCCCGGGGGCGTGGCCGAGTTGCCCTCCCTGCGGGAAGCCTGGGAGCTGTGAGGCCGCCCGGGGACTCAGGGGACTCAGGGGATCAGGCCGTCCTCTCACGCACCGCTTCTCTCGGCCACCGTTTCTAAGTCTGCCTGGTGACGTGCCGTTGCTTCCTGGTCCACCCCCCGAGCTCCAGGCCGAGGGGCCGGCGGCCTCGAGCGGCTCGGGGGCACGTGTGGGGACAGTCAGCCCCGCCCCGGTGCCCCCCTGGCAGCAGCTTCACCCCGTCCGCGTATGAGCAGGTGGCGGTTCCCTCGCCAGTGTCGAGGGGCAGGCCACCGCGCGGGGCCGGTCTGCCACGAACGCTTCCTCCTCCCGGGGCAGCTACAAGGGGCCGGAGCTGGAGATGTGGTCGCTGGGGGTCACGCTGTACACGCTGGTCTTCGAGGAGAACCCCTTCTGCGAGCTGGAGGAGACCGTGGAGGCGGCCATCAGCCCTCCGTACCCGGTGTCGGAAGGTGAGCGTGGCTGCGGCGGCCGCTCTGCCCGCCCTGTCCCCGTCCTCTGTCTGCACTGAGGCCCCGTCCCCTTTTCTGCCCGTTCCTCCCACTTTGACGTGAACTTGAGGTTGACGAGCACGTGACTTGAAAGCACCGCGGTAACTGCATCTTTGTGAGGGCCCCCTTCAGCTCCCAGGAGCCCCCCTTCAGCTCCCAACCTCAGTGCCTGTGAGCTTGGCCGCGGCAGTGACTGTCGCTGGCAGGGATGGAGGGACTTGGCCCCGGTGGCTCCCGTGGCAGCGAGCCTGGGGTCCCCTCAGGGCCACGGTGGTGGTTTCCTCTGAAGTGAGGACCAGCGTGGGGCGGCGGGCGTGGGCTCCACCGAGAAGGGACCTCCTGAGTCGGCGGGTGAGGCCGCTGGGACACGGGGCTCTGAGGTCCCGTCCGATCGCGACACTTACTGTTGTGAGTGGGGAGGTGACGAGATCATGTGTCACATGCGTGTCTGGGAGTCTTTGCCTGGGTTAGGAGCCTGTGTCTCAGTCGGCTCGGCCGCCCTGGCGGACACGACAGATGGATGACAGCTTGGATGACAGGCGCTCCCCCGCAGCCTGGGGGCCGGGCACCGCGGGCCGGGTGCTGGTGGGCTCGGTTCCCACCTCTGTCTCCGTGTGCCAAGGAGGTGGGGAGAAGGGAGCGAGCTTTCTGGACTCTCCCCATGAGGGCGCTGATCCTGTCACAGGCCCACCCGCACGACTCATCTGCTCGCCCATGACCGTCCCCTCCCAAAAGCCCCACCTCTGTCCCCGTCACATGGAGCTTAGGGCTGCGGCCTGTGCGTCTGAGGGGTCCCAGGCAGCGCCCGCGGGCACTCCGGGTCCCGTGCCCCTGTGGCCCTTGCTGCGTGCTGTCCCGCCCACACGGGCTGGTCCGCACGCTCCCTTACCAGGTGCTCGGGACAGTTCTGGGACAGGGAGGCTCAGAGCGACCCTGAGTGAGGTGACACCCGTGTTGTTAGAGGAAGTGGGGCCCCAATCCAGACTCCAGGGTGGGCCTCTTCCCAGAGCTTGCGCTTCCTTCCTGTGGGGACCTGTTCTGGGTCTCTTGCCAGCTGTCCTCCTCCCCTCTGCTGTCATGCGTACCGTGTCACTCACGGCTCTGCACAGCCAGAGCCCCCTAAGTCGTGCTTAGGGACCTGTGTGTGTCGAGTGCCCGGGGCAGGATCTCAAACTCAGGCGTTCATGGCAGAGGTGACAGCCATCTCTCAAAGCACGGCCGGGGCCTTGTGCACCAGAACCCTGGGGTGCCAGTTAGAAATGTGGGTTCCAGGGGTGGCAGTGTGGCTTGCAGACGTATGCCACCCAACCCCAGGCTGCCCGCTGTTGGTCCTTCGGCCCCATGCCCAGGTGGGCTCTTCTGTCCCCAGAGCTAATGAACCTCATGTCTGGGCTGCTGCAGCCTGTGCCCGAGCAGCGCACCACCTTGGAGAAGCTGGTGACAGACCCTTGGGTGACGCAGCCCGTGAACCTGGCTGACTACACCTGGGAGGAGGTGTGTCGGGTCAACAAGTCAGGTGAGAGGCGTGGGCTGTGTGCCGAGCGGGGTGGGCCGGTGCCCCAGGCTGCCTTCGGGGTCTGCGGGGCAGAAGGCTCCGTCCTCCGTGCTGTCCCGGACACAAACCTCAGGGGCTGTAGCTGGCTTGTCACCTACGAAACAAATGGGGCTTGGTTCTGTCCCAGAGGCCCCTGAATGCCACTGGGGTCCAGAGTTTGGCTGTGGGTGTCAGAGGCAGGTGGGTGCCCACGGGAGCCTGTGCTGAGGTGGCAGCGACAGGAGGTGTCGGGGCCGAGGGACGGGAAATACAGTGGTGACTGTCTGAGTCTGGGGGCCCAGGGGGCCCCGCTCGGCAGGGTCGGCTCTTGGCCGTGTGGCCGGGCAGTAGCCTGTGTCTGTCACCACTGCTCAGAGCCGGCAGAGCAGGTTGGCATGGATGGCTCTGGGCGCACAGCCCCCCGCAGCACCTCGGCAGGCCCCGGAACTCTGGGCGCTGCCGGCTGGGCTCCGAAGGGCCCTTGAGATGTCTTTGGCTCCTAGAAATTCTCCCAGACAGTCCCGTGTTGTCAGCAGGTGTTCCCACAGCTTCTTCCTCCTTCAGAAAGCGGAGTCCCGTCCTCTGTGGGTCCGGAGACGGAGAGCAGCACCCCGAATGCGGTGGCCTTGGGCCCCGGGGGACCCCCGTGACGATGGCTTCAGTCAGGAAATCGTGTTCTCAGGAATTCGGCTCCGTCCCCCTTCTACGAACGCACATGCGAGGAGGCGAATGCTAGAGCAAAAGGCAGGGGTGCTCTGACGTCACGCTTACGAGACAGACTCGGGGTTCATTGTTCCCTTGATCTTGAAACGACAGGGTTACTTCAACCGAGTGCTGCGTTTGGTGCTGTTAGGGCTTTACAGTTCGTTAGGATCCAGCTGCCAACCAAGCGGCCAGGGTGTTTCATTCATTCATTTTCTTGGACGTTTTCAGAATTAAAGCAGTTTTGTTAACCACAGTGACCCTGCCTCGCGCCGCACGAATTCTTCCCCTGCGCCCGGCGGGAAGCGCTTCGTGTCTTCGTTTTTCTGTTCCTACGCCCCCGCTCGCCACAGCTGGAGAGAGGGTCAGCCTCGGACGGTGCGGGGGTCCATCCCCCGGGGGCCGCAGCTCAGGCCGAGGAGACCAGGGGCGCGTGGTGGGCTCGGCAGCCGGCCTGCGCTGTTCACCCACAGTGCCCTCCCGGCACCCCCGGATGACCTGCAGCCAGCACGGGCCCCCCCTCTGCCACAGCGTGGGGCCCCAGCCCTGACCGTCGCTGTCCCAGTCAGGGTCAGGTCCCGGTGCCACGCACGCTCAGACGGCCCCTCCTTCCTGGGCTGCAGAGCATGCGCCTCTGAAGCACCAGCCCAGCCTTTACTTCCTCTCTGTGTTCGGGGAGGGGGGGTGCTTATGGGGTAAGAGGAAACCTCTTGCCCCCCGACCCCCAGATAGCAGGAAGAAAGCACAAATGGAGGTTCCCACCCTTTGCCCCCACATGTCCCCACTTTCTGCGGGTTCCGAGTCTCCCGGCCGGAGCCCTCGGGGAGACGCTCGGGGCCGGGCTGCCTGCACGGCGGTCCTGCGCCAGCTCCTCGTGCGCGCTTAGCAAGCGCTAAGTGACGTTTCGGGATCCTCAGATAACAGTTAACGTTTTCTCAACTAGGATTTCGGATTTCTCCGTCCCCGTCCTGTCTCCGGGCCATCAGGTGACGGTAAAGGCAGGGCTTTTAGAAATGCATCTTTTACAGTGTTTAGGGGAAAAGTGATGTTTATTTTTTAGAATTCAAATGAGTTTCCTTATGTTCTAAGAACTGTTTTCAAAAGTGGGGGAAAAAGCCAAGCGTTTATTCTTAGAGCGTTTGTGATGCTTATAACACAAAAAGGTTACAGAATATTATTTTCTCAGACAGGTGTGTAGTGGGTTGATAATGCCAAGTCCTCGCTCTCCAAGAACCGCTCCTTCTTTATAAGGAAAAATCTTTAAAACTCATCTGACCTGATGGATGGCGCTAGAAGGTTCGATCGTTGGAGAGCGTTCTTCCCAGAAGGACTTGGAGAGAAAAGTTCTGAGTCCGACAGTGACGTCCTCCTGTCTGCGTGTCAGGTGTGAGTGCAGAGGGCGCAGTTCTCGTACCAAACCGGAGACGCCGTCGGCCTCAGAGCAACCCCGCAGCCCAGCTGCCCCTTTACGTCCCGAGCTGGGTCACTGCTTGGGGTCCTTGATGCTTTCTGGGGCGTGGAGGTGGCACGTGGGATTTTTCTCAGGCTTTGAGTGTAAAAGCATGAACAGTTTATTTTGAGGTGCTGACCGTTGAGTGTTTTAAGACAAAAGATTCAAAAACAATAAAAACCACCAATCCTTTGGTTCCACACAGCCTACAGCCTTCCTTCTCGCTGACGTGCCCCTTGTGCATTTTTGGTGCCCAGCCCAGTGTCTGGCACGGAGCAGCCACTCTCTGCATTGTATCCGTGCAAAACTCAGGTTCCTTTTCTCAGTTCAGAACCAAGTAGATAAAACAAGAAGGAATGCTTAATTCCAAGGCTTAACGATCAACAGAATTTAGGCAGTAGAGAGAGCACACCATTTTATTTTTTCCTATCGCCTTTTGGCTCTATGCTAGAATTATTACAGGTCTGAATCTGAAAATTAAGGACGAATACAATGACAAGAAGAAAATTCTGAGATGTCATGAATTAATTACAGCAGGCCAGAGGGTGGAAGAGACTAGGAAGGGGTTAAGCAGTTCACAGCGGCAGGGCAAAACCAGGGCAAGGCTGCTTGCCTTCCGAGCGGGTGTCAGACCGGGAATCCACTCCCCGGTGCCAGGAGCCAGTGCTGCTTGTCCCGCTCTGCACCTGTCCGGAGATGGCCCTGCCTCACCTGCCACTGCTTTAGAGCCAGTGGCAGTTCTTAGAAACAACTCACATCTTTCTTGCCCCACTTGATGCGCAGAAGGAGGCCTGCCAGCCCCGGGCCACGGTCATGGTGCCTTCCTCAGCACGGCTGCGGGTGGCGTAGCCTGGACGCTCCAGGACCTGGTCCTTTTCTGGCTAGCATGGGGCTCAGCGAAACCCATCTTTCAGGAAAGCTTTCCGCCGTGGAAGTGTTTAACAGCTTGCACTGAGACATTACTGGCTTTCACCCCAAGAGGACCCCAGACCTCTGAGTCCCGAGGACTCGTGTCCATGAGGGAAAACGTGCTGTAGTTCTAGTTCCTGTCCTTCTATCACTTGTCATAGTTCTTAACTGTAAAGACGTCTGGAGTGCCCTGGGGAGTCAGACACCTCCAGATCACACCTGACCTTTGGTGTGAGTCCACAGTATTCGTCCTCACAGCGAGGGCACAAAGCAGAACACGGGCTCGGCGCCACCCAGCTGTTCCCAGCGCGGACACGTCCCCAGAAGGGCCGCGGCGGAACGCGTGCCCCGCGCGGTCGCGCTTGCCGGGGGGGACGGCAGCAGCGGCGCACCAGAGGGGGCGGAAGTGGCGCACCCGGGAGAGCGGAAGTGGTGCACCGGGGAGGGACTCCGCTTCCGGCGCCGGAGTCGCCGCGGCCTCCTTTGCGCTATGGCGGCGCTCTGCCGGCAGGTGAGGCCGCGCGGTCGCCTGGGGCTGCTCACGGGTCGCGCGCGGGGCCGTGTCGCCGCCGGGGCCCTCCCGCGCGTCCGCCAGCCCCGCCGGCCCGGCGCTGGACGAAGGTCGGGCCGGCGCAGGGGCAGCGGGCGCGCGGCCGCCCGGGCTGCGGCGGTGCCGAGTGCCGGCGCCCGTGCCGGGTTCGCGACGCGCCGGCCCGGCCCGCGGCAGACGTGAAGGCCGCGGCACTGTGGGTGACAAGTTCCATCCGACAGGATCGCCCCTGTGGGGCGAATCTGGAGACCCGTGCGAGGTCCAGAGTTTTCAGGGGTGGGTGCCACCTGGGCCCCCCAGAGTTGGCGTGAAAGTTTTATCCAGAGACATTTGAGATTCAGGAGGGACAGAAAGAAGGTTCCTCGGAGCCCCCTCGCCACTCAAAGCAGCTGCTTCTGGGCGTCAGGCTGCCATGGATCCCCCCTCCCCCTGCCTGGGGAGTTTATGGCCGTGAAGGAAAAAAGATCCCCCTGCATCTGTGTAAACAGACATCGCAGACTCTCTCACCTCCGGCTGTTCCCGCTGGAGACCCATCTGTCCTTCCCCTAGAAGCTTCTTCTCCCAGCCTCCTCCGCTGTTAAATTATTCCCTCCCCTGCCCCTGCTGTTAGCTGCCATAGGCACCTTAAAATGCCTTCCTGTTAACCTGTTACTTAAATTTGTAGGCCCCAGGCACTGAACCTTATCCCGTGGGTAGAGGAAAAGTCCTCCCCTCCCCCAGGCAAACTTTGCCAGTTGCCCTCGAAATGGTCCCTGTCCCTCCCTGCTGCTGTCCCCTGAGTTACAGGAGCGAAAGCCAAGAGAGACTTGCTTGCCACCGCTTTCCCTGCTCTCGCCATCCTGTCCTCTGTGTGTGAACCTCCTGCTCTGTAGGCGTTTTCAAGTTCCGATGGGATTTCGCAGAATTCTCACAGACACTTAACGTTCGTGTGAGACAAAAGCACAGATCCCTTGCTCACACATCGCCATGCCACGGGGTGACGAGGACCTGATTCCCTTTTGTGCTGTCCTGCAGGTCTTGGATTGGCACCGCCTGATCCCCCTCCCCTGGGCCCGCATCTCTGGGCCGGCTCCTCCCCTTGGACAGAGTTGGAGGACGGCTTCCTTGTCGCGTAGACTGAGCACGGCCCCCAGTGGAGGGGGCCTTGGGGAGTTAGCGTGCGCCGAACCCCGGAAGTCTGTGCAGGAGCCGGAGAGCAGGACGAATGTGATTCAGGGGCCTCCTGTGGACGGGGCGTCCTTGGAGCGAGAGGAGGTCACCCGGTCCCTCCTGGACATGGGTTTCAGCGACGTCCACGTTCACGAGCTGCTGGGGATCCGACCAGGCGCCCCCCCGCGGCAGTTGCTGGGCGTCGCGGCGGAACTGATCCTCCTGGGTGTGCACCCGGAGCCCGTGTGTGCCGTCCTGAAGAAGAGCCCCCAGTTACTGAGGCTGCCTGTGGCGCAGATGAGGAAGCGCTCCGGCCACCTGCGGAAGCTCGGGCTCGGGGAAGGTACCGCTGTAGAGACTGCGCAGGGCCGCGGGGGCCGCGCTGGGGCGGCAGAGCCTGGGTGCGGGGGATGCGGGCGTTTCTGGGGGGAGGGGTGTGGTTCTGGCTGGAGGTGAGGCGTGACCGCTGCAGAGGGCGCTGTGGGGGCCGGGTAGTGAGTGGCAGGCAGGGACACCGCCTGTGCCCCGTGGGGCTCCGGCATCCAGCGGGGGGTGGGCTCAGGTCAGCGCAGGGACCGGCTCTGTGTGACCTTTGCTGTTTAAACGAGTGTCTCAGCGCTCTGTGCCTGTGGCGTGAAGCTAGAGGCTTCCAGAGCCCAGCGGTGTCCCGAGTACTGCGGGACCGGGCCCTGGGGGGCTGCAGAGCCTCTGAACCCCTAAGTGCACTCCTGATGCATTTTCACACGCGGTGACTAACTCCGCTGTCAGGACGATTCCAAGGGGCCGTTGACATAAGTCGGTTGGAGTCTCTGGCACTGAGTGTCCCCAGCGACCCACAGGGCGGGGTCCATTTATGCGTCAGGCGAATGCGGTTGGACGGCGTCTCCCACTCGGAGCCTCGGATCGGCGTGCGGTCCCGCACGGCTCGCTCGGGGCCGCGTGCGGGTCCGCGTGCGGTCCCGCACTGACCCACGCGCCCACACGCGATGCTCTTTGCCTCAATCACTTGCATCGGGCCGAGGCTCCCGGGTCTTAGGAGCGTCGGGGTGACCATGAGGAGCCCTCGGCCCAGCGTCCCGGGGTGGGGGAGACTCGGGGGCCGGGGTGGCCGGGGCGGGGGTGCTGGCGGGCAGGCGTGCGGCGGGGCTGGCCTGGGCCGGGCGCCAGGCACCGGGCACCGGCGAAGTGACGGGCTCACGCTGTCCGTGTCATGCAGGGAGACTGAAGAGGGTGCTGCTCTGCTGCCCCGAAGTCCTCACCATGCGCCAGCAGGACCTCGACGGCACCGTCAGGGTGCTCAGGGACAAGTGCCTGTTCACGGCGCAGCAGGTGACGGAGATTCTGCACAGGTGCCCCTACGTCCTTCGGGAGGACCCCGGCGAGCTGGAGTACAAATTCCAGGTGCGCGGCCGGCTGCGGGTGGGGGCACAGTGGGCTCCTGGGGCGGGGGGTCGGCCTGCGGGGGGAGCCTCGGGGAGCAGTAGTCTGTCCCTGCGTCACCGCAGCCACCGCACGGGAAGCACCAGTCCTGAGGGAGCCCGCCTTGTCCTTGGGGTCCCCACGGCCCGTCTTTGAAGTGGCCGGTGGGACAGTAGCTGACACCCTCTCTCTAGAACCGTTTAGCACGCTGCTCTCACAAGGGTGATTGCGACAGTCCATGATCTCACTTTTTTGCTGACAGTTACGACTTAGGGCAAATCCCTCGGTGTCTTGTGGGTTTTCTACCTGTTCTTTTCACACTCAGTTTGTGTCCCCACCTGAAGAGAAACAGAATTGCCTCCCCCTCCTGCCCTGTGCTCCCCGCTGTTTTTCTCGCTGTGAATTGGAAGGTGGTTGACGGTTGTCAGCCATGACGCAGCCGTGGGCGCTGGCGTGTGCTGAGCGCCTTCGGACACGCTGAGTCTGCCGTGACCAAGCGGCAGGGTTCCGGCTCCGCCCCTGAGACCCTGCCCTGTCTGTGTCTCCAGTACGCCTACTTCAGGATGGGGGTGAGGCACGCGGACGTGGTGAGGACCGACTTCCTGCAGTACTCCATCACCAAGACCCGGCAGAGACACACGTTCCTGGAGCGCCTGGGACGCTACCAAACCCCGGACAAGAAGGGGCAGACGCAGGTGCCCAACCCGCTCCTCAAGGACATCCTCAGAGTGTCCGAGGCCGAGTTTCTGGCCAAGACGGCTTGTGCCTCTGCGGAGGAGTTTGAGGTGTTTAAGAAGCTCTTGGCGCGGGAGCAGGAGGAAGACGCCGAGAGCCACGTGCCTGCTGACGAAAGCGTGCCTGCTGACGAAAGCGTCAGTGACGAGGAGGACGAGGACCAGGACGAGGAGGGGAGGGAGCCGTGACGAAGGGCTGCAGTGAGGAGGACCCAGACGCCGGGGAGTATTTGAACTATTTAGAGCTCTTGGGAGCTTCACACAGAGCTTCCCAGGTTACTTTTCATCCTAAAACTCATCTTTTGGTGAAAAGTTGTCACAGCCCAGCTGACAGCTGGGCCGAACCAGGAGGGCCCCAGCTGGGCCTGCTGTCCAGCGTCGCGGGCCCTGCCCCGCTGTGCGTGGAAGGCTGGCTTTCCTCTGTTAAAGTTAGGAACTCAGTGCCTCAGAGTTTGGATTTTTTTTTTTTTTTCTGATGGGTACGTGGGGGATAATTTCATGACAGAGTGGGGGACGAGGGTCATTTTGTCTTTCTAGCGCTGACGGTAAAATCACGCGAGACAGTGCGGTCTTAGTACATCACAGCACTTTATTTACGAAAACAGGTTAGCAGGTTTCCCACACAAATGCTCGTGTTTTTAATCAGAACTACTTCCTCATCGCAGTCAGTGTACAGCAGGGCACGGGAGGTGGGTGAGTGAGGCACGGCTTTGTCTGGCGCAGGCTGGTGACACCGGCAACGTGCCGGGGCAGTTGTCCGTCTGTCTGGAACAGGCCTGGCTCCGACTCGGGCCGTGTGGTGGTCCCAGCCGCTGACCCTGCCCCCCGCAGTGGGGCCTCTGAGCCTGGAGGGGACAGTGCGTGGGCAGAGTCAGGCAGGACAGGCCTGGCGCCAGGGCCACGGGTCCCGTCTTGGTGGTGTCCCTGGGAGCGCTCCGTGACCCCCTTGGGGAGCCCCGTGGGTCTGAGGAGTGACTGACTGGAGGTGTTGGGGTCCGTGTGTGGCATCTGACGTGAGCCAGGGTCCTCTCCGAGGTGGAGGCCCGTGCTGCTGGCGTGAGCTGGGACGGGGAAGGCCAGTGTGTCCTAGGAGCTGGCAGAGGGTGGCGCTGCAGGGACATTTGTGACGTGACCAGAAATTCACGTCTTGGCCACGTGTCGACAGCGACACGAGGCTCCGAGCTCTTGGACTGTGTTCCCCAGAGACCGTGTTAGCATCCTGTCCGGCAGCCCAGTTCCTGGGGGCGTGTCACCTTGATCCCCAGGGACACTGGGGACATTTTGGGGGTTAGGACCCGGAGCGGGTGCAGTTGAGGAGGAGTGGGAGGAGGGCAGGTCTGCTGCTGCACGTCAGGCCGTGCGCAGGACAGCCCCTCACGGAACGACCCCGCCGCACGTCAGCAGGGCCGAGCAGGCTGCTCCGAGGCCTGGTCCAGCTCCGTGCAACTCGCTTCGCGAGCACCTGGGGTTTTAAACGGGCTCACGTTTATTTCATTCTATCCAAAAGAAGAGTAAACGGCAGGTTTTTAGAGGGAATCACGTTTCCGTGTCCTAGAATGCGTTGGTGGGCCTGGGCTGTGTTTTATGAGAGGTTCAGCGCGGAATCAGAAGAATTCACGCCTTTGCTTTCTCCGGGCTCATGTTCGCGCATGACTGCGAAGAGAAGGACATTTTTTGCAAAAGCCAAGTAGCTGAGAAGCCCTCGGCGGGTTTCTAGGGTTTGCCGGCTGCGGGAAGGTGCTGGGCTGGCCGACACTGCGTGTGGCCGCGCCCGCTGGGCTCGCTCGTGGACAGCAGGGCTGCAGCCTGGGGTTCCTCGCGGGCCTCTGTGACAGCCATGTGCGGTGGGCAAAGGGGCTTTGGGTCGTCACTGTCTCTCTTGGCCATGGACAGATTGTTTGAAGATGAAGACATTTCACTCCGTGCCAGTGTTTCCCTTACTCTTGCATTTTGTGGCGCCCAGGTGACGGACACTTCTGGAAGCTGGCTGTTCTGGGCCTGGCCAGGGGACCTAGTGGGGTGACATCCACGCCGGCTGGACAGTTAGTTCATCCCAGCGGGGTCCACAGGAAGCTAACTCCGCGGCTCACGACCACTCCTGTTCATTCTGACACAAGCAAACACTTCCGACTCCTCGGGGAGACGCTGACTATCAGGGACGACGCCAGGGTGAGCAGAGCCCAGCCGTAAAAGCAGTGGCTCGCTCGGAGCGTGTCCGGGGTGCACGGTAATCCCCTCAGCCTCGGGCAGTTTGTACGCGGCGTCTGACGTGTGACCCACCAGAGCGGGTCAGTGACGAGGCCGCACCGCGCGGAGCTCGGGTCCCGTGGCCTCCAGAGAAGCGTGCCTCGAGCTGAGACCCGGTGCCGAGCGCGTCTGCCTCGTGGCCGCGGGGCTGAGGTGGTTCACGTGGTCGATGGAAGGTTCTGCTTTCCGGTGACACTGGCTGGTGACGCTGTAGCCACACAGGCGCACGGTGACAGGCCCCAGCGGCAGTGCTTGTGTGCGTAGTTGTCTCCAGGGCAGGCCCTGGAGACGGGGGACACGCGCGTTCAGTGGACGGCTCGGAATGACTGTTCCTCCCTTCTGAAAGTGACAAACTGTGTCACAGGCAGCACCCGCGGTTTTAATGAAACACCTGGAGTGTAGTTCGTCCAGGCCTGTGTCCGTGGAGGGTGAAGGGGAGGGGCCCTTGTGTGGCCGTGATGCTGTCTGTGGGGGACCCTCGGGGCTGGAACCCCGGCCGGCGAGCTGTGAAATGCTCGGCACCAGGCGGGGGCAGGGCGGCGTCTCTGGTCCCGACCCATGTGATGGGGGAGCTCCTGGGACGCGGGGCCGGGGCAAGGGGCCGCGGCATCCCGCTGGGAAAGACCCCAAGTCCAGATGCGGTCCCTGCCGGGCACCTAAAGCTGTGTCGCTCGGGTGCTGGGCTTGGAGGAGCCTGGACAAACGTTTTCTTGCCGAGCCCGCCCCGTGGTCCTCCATCAGCCAGGCCTGTCAGGAGGCCTTGGTGCCACCAGGTGGCTTTCTGCGTGGAGTCTGTGTGTGCTTCTGGGACGCTCCGGGGTTGCTGGTGCCTTGGTGGGACTTGTCACCTGAGGATGGCTTTCTCTGTAAGGCCGAAGCCTGAGTCGGGGTTGGCCAAGTGTGGCCCATGGGACGTGGTCCGTGTCTGTACATAAAGTTTTATTGGGACACAGCCATACCCGTGCAGAGCTGAGTCGTCGTCGTCGTGGGGACCGTCTACCAGGAAGCCAGAAGCAGCTGCAGGCTGGAGGTATCTGGATGCCAGCTCAGTATCTGTAGCGTTGTCGCTGTTGACATCCGTCCTGGGACAGGTCGCCAGCCGGCAGCGTGACCAGCCTGCCGGCGGAAGCCAGCCCCTCCGCCCTCCCCCCTCAGAGGGGACCCTGGCTGATGAGGGCTCCCTGGCTGATGTCCTTGGTCATCTCGGCCGACGCATCCGCTCCGGCGGCCTGCCGGCCGTGGCTCAGGCCGCCCTGAAGGACACGCGGCCCGGGCACAGCATGGGCCACTAGAGGCGGCACAGGACGGGGGGGCTGGTCTCTGGAGACTGCCTTGGCCTTGGCCCTGGCCCAGCTCGGCCGTCTCCCCGCCGAGGAGAGAAGCCGCAGAGGGGCCGGGCCCCAGCCGGGACCCTGTCTCTCAGGGTGACTCGGGAGGTTGACAGCGTGACAAGGACGTCCTGCATCCTTTGAGGAAAACGGAGGCGGGGCGCGGGGAGGGTGGTGCCGTCGCTCTGAGACCACGCTCCCTGGTGACACCCCCGATGTCCTCCCTCTGCTGTGCCGGTGGGTGGGGTGGGGCAGGGCCCTTGCAGGCTGGCCGCACCCCGGGGGGAGGGATGCTCAGGGTGGCTCCTCCCTCTGCAGGCCACCGTCCCGCCGCCCTGAGTGGCAGCGACTCCCATGAGGCGCTCCAGGGCGCGCATTGGGCGTCGGGGTTCCCGCCCATCCGTCCGTCGTCCCGGGAGCGGGCGTTCTGAGAGCCGGTGTTTGATGATGCGGCGAAGGTTTCTGGGTTTTGATAGAGGTGGGTTTGCTGAATGAGTTTGAAAACGTTCTTTCTGGTGACTCGTGACGGCATAAACATGTCAGACCCACGTTTCATCTGTGGGTTTTCGGGCACGTGTGTCTGGGCATTGCGGGCAGTCGTGCCGCTGAGGGGACTTCACAGTTGCGCGTTCTCCCTCTCAGGGGGCTCCTCCCGCCCGCGGGTCCCTGCGGTGATGCGAGTGTGGTCCCCGGAGCGGAGTGTCGGCCACAGCTGCGAAGTTCTGCTTCTGGTGTCTGTCAGGGTCTCGGAATGACATTCCTCCGCCCCGTGACGACGTGGCCCGTTCGGGAAGCCGCGTGTTCCCAGGACAGGGAGGTGGCCTGTCGGCCCGTCACGGGTGGGGCAGTGGGTTGTCCCAGGCCACCCGGAAGCCTCTGCCCCAGCGCCGAGGAGGACCCGCGCTGGCGTGGAGGTCGTCACGGGCTGCAGACGGGTCCCCGGGTTGAACCCGCGCGCGGTCCGGCTGTCGTGTGGACTTGGCAGTGCCCGTGCGGGGGCGGGTCGGACGGGCCTGGGGCGTGCCGGGTCACACGGGGTGTCTTCACGTCAGGGTTTCTGGGTGCTCGGGGCCCCGTGTGCACTGGGAATCTGCGGCGAGAGCGAGGCTTCAGCGCGTCCCGAAAGCGGGGTGGTCGGGGCCTGGCGCCCCTTCTTTCAGTGGATGGCCACCACGGGGTCGGGGACGCACTCCCCTGAGTCCCCACACTCCGGCCGCGGGCTCGTCCTCGCCCCAGAGCGCCCCGCTTCCTCCTGAAGGGGTGTCCGCACCGGGCGCCCCCGCCGGGCCGGCTCTGGCTGAGCGGAGTGGGGGGCCGCCGGCCCCCCGCAGCTCTGCGCCCAGAGCCGGGACGTACCTTACGGTGTCTTCAGTGTCCGACGGTCGCTTTGTTTCTGGAATGAGGAGAGAAGGCGGCTCGTGGGGGGCAACGGCCCGAGAGCCCGGCCCCCCCCGCCCCACCCGCCCGCCCCTCAGCCCGGGCACAGGTGGAGGCTGGCGCCGCCTCCGCGTGCGTGTCCTGGCTTGGGCGAGCCCCGCGGAGGAGTGGGGAGCGTGACGGAAGGGGAGCCCGAGCGACCTGCGGGACAGCAGGCGGCCAGGGGCAGGGCCCTTCCCCGGGACACAGGGCGACGCGCCAGCCTGGGGGGTCCCTGGCTGGTCTGCGCACTGACAGTGCGCAAGGCACTGGGCCCTGCTTCACGTCGTGACCCTCGCGACTGCCTCGGGCCCTTTGGGGAAGAACCAGGAGGGGGTGAATCAGAGCAGCAGAGATCAGCTGTGTCTGCAGCTGCGACGCTCACGCTCCCGGTTCGGAAGCAGGGACCGCGTGAACGCGCCAACCCGCCGCCCTTCCACCCTGCCCCATGACCCCGGCGCCCGCCGCGCCCAGCTGCGCCCGCCCGCGTCTGCTCGCCGCACAGGTGTGTGCACGCAGTGTCTCAGCAGAACGGGCCACGCAGGGCGGCTCAGCTGGGCACGGGGACAGCCTGGCCCAGCGCCCAGGCCCACGGCAGCCCACGGCAGCCCACGGCACTCAGGCCCCAGGGCCACCCTGGCCCGCGACCCTGGCGCTGCGGGACGCAGCGTGGGCCCCGTCCCTGAGAGGCACCTGTGCGGGGTCTTCCCGGGGCTCGTGCTCTCGCAGCTCTCTCGGAAGCAGACGTCCTGGTGCACTCGGTAGACGCGCTTGTACCTGTCACGAGAGAGCCGCGTGAGGGCGGGAGCAGGGCAGCAGGCGTCTCGGGGACAGGCCATGTGCCCAGTAAGACTTCACGTCGTAGGATGGACTACAGTGGCCCACGCAAAAATCACGCAGTTTAAAAAAAACTACTCTACCAAGGATGATTTACGTAAAATGAGATACACCCCTTCTCAGGGGACGTTTTGGGAAGTTTGGACAAAGGCCTACGATGTTAAGATACAACGAGCCCTTTCAAAGATGTAAGCAGAGCAGCCGGTCTCGAGATGCTGCGGCCTCCCTCGTCTGTCTGGCAGCTGAGGGAGCAGCCCGGGGAGCCTGGGAGGGGCAGGTGTCAGATGCGGGCAGCGTGGAAGGGGACACTGGAGCGGAAGCCCTGCCTCCCGCCCGTTCTCCGGTCTGCTCTGAGCACGTCTCTGGGACGTCAGCCTCAGCTCCGTGCGAGGGGGAATTACTCGTGCTGCCCCAAGTTCACAGGTGACAGCGACCGTGAGAGCGTTTGGCTCTCGTTAACACTGTCGAGCGTCAGCTTCTGAGAGATCCAGGGGGCCGATGGCTCGAGCCTGCCTAGGAGAACCTCGAAGGTGCCAGCCTTGGCGAGACTCCGGCCACCACGGAGCAGCAGGGTCGGGAACCGGCTGCCAGTGTGACAACCAGAGAGCCGGACCAAACGGGGGAAGTGCCTTCAGAGGTGAGGGGACAGGCGGTGGAAGACGGTGACGCCCGCGAGGAGGGGGCACGTGAGAGAGGCCTGCGAGCGCCCCGAGTGCAGGCTGCAGGCACCTTTCGGAGTGTGCGCCGCAGGGGTGGGGGGCGGTGTCCACGCAGCGGCCACACTGAGACGAGCAAACAGACGGAGCTGGGACGGCGGGGGCGGCGCTCTGGGGAGGAGCAGAGGAGCGGGCTACGCGGAGGGAGCGCTCCAGGGCCCTGGAGAGGGCTCCCCTGGGAAGGAAAGCCGCGTGCTCACAGGGCGACACCCCACGACGCTGGGCAAGAACTACAGAGGAGGCGGGCAGTCCCCAGGGCCAGAGCGGGGACGCCTCGGTTACGAACAGGCCGTGCCACAGAGACAGGGACCCCAGGAAGACCGTGCCTCGGGGGCGGGCAGAATTAGTCCCAGAGGAAGGTGGTGCTGGAGACACCCTGAAGCAAGGCGCAGAGGGATCAAACTAAAATAACTGCCTTGCAGGAAAAAAAACCATTCTTGAAAAGATACAACAAAAAATAACACAAATCCAGCCCGCAGTTGCGTCGTTTACGATATCCAGCATCCAACAAAAAAATGAGACATCCAAAGAGCCATACAAAAAGCCATACAAAGAATCCAGAAAACCTGACTCATAAACATGTGAAAAATAATAGGAAAACACCCAGAAATGAGAGCAATGACAGAAACAGCAGACGGTGACCTTGAACCATCCGTCACGAACTTGCTCCACCTGTTCGGGGAGCTGGAGGAAAATAAAGAGAGGCGGGAGGGGCGGAGAGAGCCAGATGGAACTTTCCGGGGGTGCTGAACACGGCATCTGAAGGCACGTCCTCTGGAGGATGGGGTCGATGGCGGGTTAGACGCTGCAGAAGAAAGATTAGCGAACTCGAAGGCCCAGAATAGGATCTATTCCAAAGGAAGTAGAGGAGAAGACTGGAAAAGTGATGACAACCTGTGACCTGTGGGACAACCTCAGTCTGACACGCGAATCATTGGCGTCCCAGAAGGAGAGGCAAGAAATGGAGGAACAGAAAAAAATATTTAAAGAGATACTGGCTCCAAATTCCCCAATTTGGTGAAAGCTAAAAACCCAGAGATGCAAGAAGCTCAATAAACCCCAGAGCACACACAGCCGTGCCAACGCACGTCACCGTTAAATCTCCTACCACCAGTCGTGAAACCAAAGCAGCCGTGGCGGGCGGCGGACACATGTCACGCTCTGGAGGGAGGAGGAGAGTGACCGCCTGACACTGGGCAAGCCACAGGCAACGCGTGAAGGGAGAACCACAAGCGCCAACCAAGAATTCTAGTTAGCAACTCGTCCTTCAAAAGTGACGGTGAGATAACCTTTCAGACAGGCGGAGCGGACGCATCGCCAGCAGACCTGCTCTGCGGGGAACGTGCGAGCCAGTGCTGCAGGCAGCGGCAGGTGGCGCCCGCAGCGCTGAGTGCCAGCGTCGGTGGCATGCAGGTGACGGTGGACGGCTTCACCCAGCGCTTCGGGGCTGTCCGCTGCGGGAACAGTCACGTCGTGCGGTTCAGAGCTCGTGCGGAGGCAAAATGCCTGACGGGGTCAGCACGGAGGCCACCTGGGGCTCTCTGTTGGAGGGTCTCGTCACCCACGGGCTGCTCCGTGATGATGAGGCCTGCAGAGCACCAGACCAGAGCAGCACGAGCGGAGCCGCCAGTCGAGGTAGAATTCAACCCCGAACAGTACTCGATGTGGCCGGAACGAGGACAACGTGACAGAAAGCCAGCAGTGACGGGGCTGCTGCAGACCCGGTCACGGCAGCCTGGCCCGGCGAGGCCCAGGGCCGTCCGCGCGCACGTGAGGGTGGGCGCGTGGGGCCTGGTGGACGCGCGCCGGGGGGTCAGGAACGCCACAGGCCTGAGCGCGGGAGAGACTCACACGTGGTGACAGACGCCTCCTTCCCAGACCGGCAGGGACTTCGTCTCCGAGAAGAGCCGCGTGCAGGGCTGGGGCACCTTCCTACAGGCTGCGACACACGGAGGGCTGAGCTCGCGGGGGCCCGGGGCCGCGGCACCCTCTCCCTGCACCCCTGGGGCCCCAGCTGCACGCTGGGGCTGGGCCTCGGCTGTGACAGCCCTGACCCTCGGGGCTCACCGCGGTCCTGGCCTGAGGGCCCAGGGCAGGAGGCCTGTGGCCCTCCGCTGCCCCCCCAACCCCCACCCCTCACGATGCCACCACTCTGCCCCTTGCTGTCTGACGGCCCAGCTCGTTGCCCAGGCAGCACCCTTCACCCAGGCGCTCTGGGGCTGGGGGGGCCCGTGGCTCACTGCCCACCGGCCCCCACTCAGGCGCTTGGAGGTCTGCGCCTGAGGCCCCAGCCCCCGGCCCGGCCCCCGGCCTGGCACCGCACCGTGAAGTCCCCGGGCCAGGGGCCTCGCAGCCCGCCGCAGTGGCTGTCTCTCTGCCGGGCAGACGGGGCGAGCGGCCCCACTTACCGAGCTCACAGCGCTTGCCCTTGAACCCCGGGCCGCAGTCACAGATGGGGGCGTCCACGCCCGGCACGCACGTGCCTCCGTTCTGACACGGGTTTCCCGAGCAGTTCCCAGGGGCGCCTGCGAACGGGCCGCGCGTGGTTAGTTCCTGGGCCCCGGGGGAAGGCTGGCCGGCGTCGCCACGTCTCGCCGCCTCCTGTGCCCGGCACTGGAGGTGGTCAGAGGGGGCCGGTGGGGCGCAGCCCAGCCCCGTCACCTGGGGTCACGGTCAGAACTGGGGCTCTGCTGGGACCCCTGGCGCTGAGACCCCCACCCCCAGCCCCGTGGCAGCTTCCCCCACCCCCGGAGTGCCCCCTCCCCGTCCTGCAGTGCCTGTGCCCAGCCACCCGCATCTCCCCACGCCCCCAGCCCGGGGGCTCTCTGTGCCTCTGCGGGCAGCTGTCTGCCTCTGCCCCCCACAGCGTCCTGGCTGCACCGCTGGCAGCCGCAGGGGCAGCGGGCCTGGCCTGGCCCTCGCGGGGTCCACTGTGTCGTATTTTTTTTTTCAGCTTTGTCGAAATACCTGTTTGCATTTTTAACTTAAAATTTTAAGAAACGCAAAACAGTAAGAATTGTGCATGCGCCCTCACTTCTAGCTCCGGGCCTGTCCTCCCACCCCCAGCCTCCTCACGCGGGGCTCAGCCAGCGGACGCCCTGTCCCCCTGTTTCCGTCCACCCCCGGCTCTCACCCTGCCACAGAGACCCAGCCGAGGTCCCAGGGCCCTCATCTCCCTGGGGACGGACCTAACCGCGTCTGTCCTGGGCCCTCGGCCACCTGCAGGCCGGCCAGAGACGGTCCCTTCCTGTTCCCACAGTGGGTCAGCCCCCAGCCCCAAAGCCCACCGCGCGGGCTCCTGAGCGCCGCTGTGAATGCGTGGGCGCTGCACACTCTGTGGGCCCCGCCCGCTGCTGTCCCCACCATCCCCACGTCCGGAGTGTCCCGCTGTGTCCCGCGGGTCCCTGCAGCCCGGGGGCTCTGGACGCTCGTGCCTTCCCACGAGCGCGGCCCGGGCTTGGTCCCCCGCGTCCTGCTTCTGTCTGGAACCAGTGGCTTCTCAGCCGCCTGCCCCGGACCCCGACCCCTTTTAGTGGGGATGGGCCCCCTGGAGCCCACAGGCTGGGGAGTCGGGGTGCTCGCTGTTCATGGGGTGTCGCGCTCAGGTCTTTTCAGAGGACGGAATTAGGAAGTTAAACGTAAAACACAAAATTAAACTGAGTTCACACCGGGAATCAAACACGGGGTTTCACTTCTTTGAATCTATGGTGTTATTCCTCTCTGCGGTCAGACGGCGTGCCACCGCGTGCACGGACGTGTCGTGGGGTTCGGGCGGCTCCCCCTTTGGGCCGTCGTGGGGCGCGTGCGGGGCTGCGGCACGTGGCGACTCCCCATGTTTAACTCCGGGGGACCACGGCCTGCTTTCTTCCTGGGGTGGCTGCACCCCGCTGCGTGCCCGCCCCGGGGTTTGCGGGCTCCCGCTTCCCCGTCCTCGCCAGCGCCTGTGGAGCGTCCCGGGACTTGAGGTGGCACCTCGTGGTCTTGAATCGCGTCCCTGACGACGGACGGTGACAGACACTTCTCGTGGCTTGTCACACGCGTGTGTCTCCGGAGAAGTGTCCGTCCAGGCCCCTGCTCGTTTCTCAGTGGGTCGTCTCTCTGTTCGGCTGTGTTATTTTATTTTTTTCGACACAAGTCGCTTGAGGTAAGATCTGTAAACATTCCCTCCCATCCTGTGGGTTGTGTTTTCACTTCCTCGTGGTCTCCTCGGAGCACAGAACGTTTTAAATTCCAATGAGGTCCGTTCGCCCCTTTCCCCTTCTGTTGCTCATGCTCAGAGCTGCGAGCCCTTTGTCAACGCCTGGGCCACGGAGGGTCACCCCGTGTTTCCTCCTGGGGCACAGCGGGGGGAGGGGGCCCCCGCAGACCACCCAGGGGCTGGATGCTCAGCAGTGCCAGTGGCTGAGCTGCGGCCACCCCACCGACCCCCGTGCAGGGTGCGGGGCCGGCACAGCAGTCTGGGACGGCAGCCAGCACCGTGCTGGCCGCCCGTTCGGGCGTGCACGTGTGTGGGGCCCGCCCACTGCCGCCCCGGCAGGGCGTGCGGCTGTGACGGCGTTCAGGGCGCGGGTTGCTGGCAGGGCGGTCGCAAGGCCCCAGTTTGTGGCCGCCGTTCGCAAGGGCACCTCGGAAGCAGGGGCCCCCAGGGCGGCCACCTGCTGGCCCTTCACCCCGCGCTCTGCCTTCTTGGGGTCCGGGGAGGGGCGAGCCCAGCCCGAGCCTGTGGCCGGCCTGGGAGAACTGTCCCTGGCGGACGGGGCCCCGAGCGTCAGGCCAGAGGGAAGGGCGAGCCCATCTGGGCAGTGTGGGGAGCACGTGCCCCTGCGCCCCAGAAGGGGAGCTGCCCGAGGACCCCGCAGGGCCGTGCCAGACAGTGGGGCTGGGACCCCCGCTGGCCTGCTGGACGGTGCTCCATGGGGCGCTGGGCGGCTGCCCCCCACGGACTCCCGCCGCCCCGGGCTGGAGGGACAGGGGGCGGACCTGGGCGTTTGTGCGGGGGCTGTCCCAGGTGCTCCCCATCTGTAGGGCAGGGTACAGGGTGTCGCTGCCCCGTGGTGTGGCTCACCCCGCCTTTGCAGGGTGGGGGGCCCTGTGCGTCTCGCTAGCAGTCCCCTCTGGCGGACTTACTCTCCACGTCCTTGTCGCCGCTGCGTGCCGGGCTCTGGACGGCCGGGCTGACCTGCGTGGGGGCGTCCTCCGTGGGCTCCAGCCACACCGGGGCCGTGGGCTCTGGGAGAAATGAGGACAGCGCAGTGCTAACCGCACAGCTGCGGCCACCACTGGCCACCTGCCTGGGGGCTCCTCCCATGGGGGGCCGGGCCCTGGGGCCGGGCACCTGCTCACCCGCTGCCCCTACCCCGACAGATGTGGTCCGTGGCCCGGTGCCGCCTCCAGGGGCACCCACTTCTCCCCGCGCTCACCCCCCGCCCCCTGCAGGTCTCCCGCCAGCCCTGGGCATCTGCCCGCGGGGCGCAGGAGGCCCCCACATCGTCCATGTGCAGTGGCCCCTTCTGCCCCTCTGCTGGACCCCGAGGGCTGTGGATGCCCTGTCCCCCTGTCACCCCCTGTGACGGGGAAGCCCACGAAACGTGTTGGGGCCTCTGCCAGAGTCTCTGGGACACGAGGCCGGGGTGGTGTTAGCCGCACGGGTGTCCGGGGCCGGGGCAGCGGGTGCCTGCCGTGGCGGAGGTTGGGGGGAGGCCAGCATCCCAGGCCGTCTCTGCCCACCGCTCCGGGCCTCGGCTGCTGGGCCAGGCTGGGAGCCCGGGGCCCGCTGTGGGCGGCCCGGCCAGTCCTGGCGAGCAGGAGCCGAACCTGAGTGCTAGCGCCCAGCGTGACGGGCCGCCTCGGACCGTGGCGAGCGAGCCAGCCCCCTGGACCTGCTGCGTAGCTGCGGGTGGGCTGTGCCCTCCCAGGAGCCCCAGGCCGGGCCCGTGCTGCTCCCAGGACCCCAGCTTCAGTGGCAGCGCCTCAGCCGCGTCACGCGCTCCCCTCGGCCGCCTACTAGCGGGAAACCCTGCGCTCGAACATGCTCCTGACCCGCTATTCCGTCTTTGCTCACAGGCCCTGCCCCCGCCTGTGCCTCTGCCCCCCGCGGCTGCATGGAGGAGGCTCCTTGGGACTGGGTGGCTCCGGCACTTCGTGCTGGCCTCAGAGCCCAGGGCCCGGCCCGCGGTCGGAGTCCCTGGCCAGAGACCGGTCGCGTTAGACCCTGGTGCAGGGGGTGGGCGTTGTTTAAACTCAGGTTTTGGGGGTCTTGAGCCCCATCATTCTGGCGACGAAGCCTGAATGAGGAACAGCGAGGCCATCAGGGTTGGCCGAGGCACTCACGTGGTCTCACGGTGACCGACGTGCCAGGCGAGCCACCGAACTTGGCACTCACTCGTCCTCGGCCGTCCACCAGCTCGGAGAAGCTGCTGGGAGAGTCGCCAGGGTCACCCCGGAGCTCTGTGCCTGGGGCCCTGCGGGTGGCCCGGCGTGGGGCGTGCTCCCCCGGGGCTGGTGGCCGAAGCGTGCAGGTGAGGGGGGCAGGGGGGAGCACGGCAGAAGTGCGCACCTGGGGGTCATGGGGGGG
>PVKZ01002706.1:0-192500 GCA_004027375.1 Macroglossus sobrinus
TCAGTCAGTCAGTCATTTTCCCCAGAGGCTATCTGCCTGAATGGACCTCACTGTTTCCATCTGATAAAGAAACATAAGTCTTCGATGATGACAAGCTTAGTCATACTGAATACATTTTGTTCTTTTATAAGATTTTCCCCTAATACAAAATAACATTTGCTAATTATGACAAATGACTATAAAGCACAAAATCAAAACGTTAAAAGAAGAATTCTTTGTAATCACCCACTTAAAGATTAATAATAACTATCACTTGGTTTTATTTCTTCCCAGACTTTTCCATGCATATTTTATAAATACGGTATGCTATACATACTAATTTATGACTTTTTCTTTACTTAATACGTACTGTTTATATTTTTCATTTTATTAAAATTGCTTCTACAATGCCTTTCTTTGTTTTCAAAGTGTTCTACTTAATTGCTCTGCTGTGCTTGATTTAACCACCTCTTGAAGTTATTATTCTTACTGGTATTATCATTCTTAAAAGGATATACAATAATAAGAAACTGATGTTGGCAAAAATGTGGGGAACTAAACTGCCCCCAAAGTTTCACCTGGTTTATTTCTTTCGCATTAGTTCTCCAAATTACTTTTGGGTAGCTTGACACATCTTTAATTTAAGTCCTAATTATTGCACATAATGTAGCTCACACCTGTGGTGATAATGCTTTTATTAGCATTAAAACTAAAGATATCAAAGAATTATAGCAGGATAAAATGTCTATTTCTAATTTAATAGAATTGCAATTAAAACAAATTTGATGTGAATAAAATCCCATCATAACTGTTTTTTTTTTTTTTGGCACAGTGAGTGAAAATTATTCTCCCCTAAATTGAAGATTAATAACATGCTTTTAATGGTAAATGTAGCAATTCAAGCATTAGGTTACAATTCAAGTTCAACATCACTGAACATTTTATAAACTTCACATTTTAACATCTCTCGGAAGCGCTCTGAGGTAAATGCATCAGCTTTAAATGCAGTAACGTTATTTTTTTTTTATATAGATACAAACGAGCTTATAACAGTGTTGTTACCTTCATTTGAATATTTTAATGAAGGGATAATATAGGGAGAGTGCTCCATTTTCACAAGGTAATTGTTTCTTCCCTGAGTGACTAAACTTGGGCAGAAAGTGGAATTTATCTCATTGAAATTCTATTAGGGCTTCATGGCTGATGTTACTTGTCCGGAATCTCCCATTACCTGGTAACTGGGGTTTTTTGTTAATGATCTTCTTTCCCACGGAGTCCAGTCTTCTGCCTGCCTGGGGTGTAATCCTATCCTCTGGCAGGCAAGTCACAGCAGCAAACCTTTGGTATCTTGCTTCAAGTGTGCATTGGCTCAGCACTTAGATTTAGCCAGGTGGAGAATTCCGATTTAGATAAGTTCAGACCAGGCTGGTAGTAAAAGCAATCTAAATTTGCAGTAAAAACTATAAGGGAAAAAGGGAGAGCAATAGCCTTTAAATGTGGCAGATGAATTGCAAACATGGCTTTGGTTTTTTTTCTCTTTCACTGTATCCACTCCATGAACAATGTAAATGAGGAGACTCTCCTATCGAGAGAAGGGAGTGTGCTTTCCACTCCTTGAATCAGGGCTCGCCTTGTCATTGGCCTTGGCCCACAGAATGTGGCAGGAGTGATGCCTCATGTGAGTCCAACTTGCTGTGGGACTCATGCCTCCTATCATGAGAACAAGTCCAAGCTGGCCCAGGGCTCTGTGGGGGGAAACCACAGTACCCACCCAATAACAAGGCAACCCACACCAGCAGAGACACCCACCCAAAATGCAAGTGATAACACAGTCACGAGGAGACAAGTCCAGGTTAGAAAAACCACCCAACTGAGCTCAGCCTATCTTGACCTATCAATGAGCTGAATAAAAGGCTTTCTTTCAAGCCGGTGAGTGTTAGCTGGTTTGTCACGCAGCAACAGATAACTTATATAATATCCTCCTGCCTGAGTCTCTCCGAATGACCATGGATGAGCTTACTAACCCCTGAGTTTTGTTTTTCCCCACTATAGAATGAAAACACTGAGAATACCCTACATGACAGTCTCAAATGAAAGATAACAGATATAAAGCATTTGGTACAGTGCACGCCACAGGGAAGTGCTCAGAATAAATGTGCGCTGTTATTGCTGATGATGCTATCACAGTCCATTTTTGTGACATATATACAAATATTTCAATTAATAGTTAAGACCATGAGTTCTGGAGCGAGGCTGTCACCAGAACTCAGTCATTAACTAACTGTGTGACCTTAAACAGCTTACTTAAACCTTCTATACCTAAGTGACCTCATCTGTAAAATGGAAATAATGATAGCACTTCCTCAGACGATTGTTGGGATGACTAAGTCAGTGAAAACAGATGGACACTTAGATTCTAATGGCATATGTTAGATGCTAAATAAGTGTAATTAATTATTATTAATAATAAAAATATATGTAGCTTATAGTTCTCTCTAACTATCTATGTGGAAAAAAATCTTTGACCATAATATTTATCTTTTAGATCTTCAGGACCAAGAGTGTGAGTATTTTTATAAAATTTATATTATGGAAATTATTTGCAAATATATACACCAGAAAAACAATATAAGAACCTGTCACTGAAACTCAATAATCATCAATGCATAGCCAATTTTGTTCTTCTCTCCCCTCATCTACTCCTCACTCTCTAGATTATTTTGTTGTAAATGCCAAATATTGTATTTTCATTTGTGCATATTTCAGTGTACAGATGAAATATACTAAAAAATATAACCTTAAAAATAAATAACCACACTTCATTTTCACATTTAAAAATTAACAGAAATCCCTAATATTATCAAACATCCCTTTTGATCCAAGGATTATTCCTCCTCCATTTACTCTATCTTGTTTTTTAGTAAATGAGATCATTTGTCATGTAGAATTTCTCACAGTTTAGATTCTAGTGATTATAATCTTATAGTGTGTTTTAACCTGTTTCTCTGTTTCTTATATGTCCTATAAATTTATCTTTATATTTAGATGTTTGATCATATTCAGTTCAATGATTTTTTGGGGTCAAAAACACTTTATAGATGGCCTGTGTACTTCTATTAGAAGGCATGTGATGTCCAGTTTTCTCCATTTTTTTTTTTTTTGTGATGAGCAGCCATTTATGATTATCGATGAGAGTCACCAATTTATTAGATTTCAAAGTGGTGATAGTTTACCTTCTCTCTTCACTAGAATGTAGAATAGAACTAAATGAAACTTCCTTTCATAACTATTTACTTACGCTGAGATAAAACACAGCATGTTATACATACTTACCTTCATTTGATTTTTTTTTTTTAGTTAACCATGTATTCTTGAGATAACTACATTGCAATGTAATGAGATATTTCTCATTCTTTTTTATAGCTGCATAGAACTCTATTGTGTGAATATTTGTGGGTAATTCAATCAGGTTCTCATGGATGAATATTTGAGTTGTTTGTGTCCAGTCTTTTGATACTGCAACTAGTGCTGCGATAGTTTGGAGCATGTAGGTATTTGTTTGCTTGTCATGGCCAATTTTTTTGGCCTGTAGCTTTCAGAGCCTTGTTAGAGAGAGAGCATACTATAGGGGATAGATCCAGTTATGTGTGTCTTTATGGTAAAGGCAGAGGTGGTCTGTCATTCATAGATTGCATTGTTCCAGCTTCGACTCTTTTCCAAGATCTCCAAATTCCCCTGACACAGCTATGTAGTCACTTGCCCTTTTGCTGAGATTTTAAATATCAGGATTGTAGTGGAGGGTAGGGATGGGAAGTGACTCACGGAGCAAGCGAGTGAATCCCCCTTAACTCAGCTTCTCCTCTCACTGTGGCTTTGCTTGTCTCTGTTCAACACGGATTACAGACCTTGCTTCTTCATTCAGAAGAGTCCACACACATACAAAAAAGTCAATTGCTAGTGCTGTGATTCAAAGTGTATAGAAGACAAGGAAGTCAGAGCCAATGAGAGAATGGGGGAGGGGAGGTTTCATTACGTCTTAGAGAGACAGACACAAATACAGGGATCTGTGAAGGTTTTGTTAACACATCATTCACAGATGTCATGGACCTCCCCTGCAGGATTTTTTTCAGTAGTCAGAAACCAGGATTGAGGTCCTGAAACTGAGAGAGCCAGCAGTTCAGTTCATCCTCGCACCTGGTATATTTATGCCTGAACACATGGATGCTATATAAATAGCTAGAGCAAAGGTGTTCTCTTTAGAAGTCAAGATAAAGGTCCCGTCCTTACTTTAAGATTGAGTCCCTGGGCCCACGCCTGTCACTCAATAATGTTTCTACCTACCTCAGTAGTAATCTCATCTTCCAGGTTTACTTTAGTCTTTTCCAGGGGTCCGGCTGCCTAATGGCCAAACCGTCTTTATTGAAAAGGACACTTTACATAACCTCCAGGGCCATCGTGGTGCAGCAGGCTCTGCAGCATTCGCCTTAGGTTAGAATTCAAGGAGGAGAATGAGAAATTTGTCTCTTTGCCAACGCAGATGGCTTTCCCTAATGAGGGGCTGAGACAGAAATTCAAGGAGATCCAAAAAATGACAAAGCACTTTGATATGTGAGTTTATATCTGTTCAATCGTATTAAGGAGATTACATAATAAGCCGTATGAGACTCTTGATGGCAAATCATCTTACAGAAGGATGCTATTTTTCAGGATACTGTTTAATGCCACTACTACTACTACTGATAATAAGATCGATAGCCACCAGTCATTGAGTTTCTACTTTTGACATGAGTTTAAAATGCCATTCAAACACTTCTTGCAAGGAAATTAATATTGGTTCCATTTTATAGATGAGGGAAGATTCAGAATTTGCCTGAATTAAGGACCAAAATTAAGCCTAGTTCTTTCTGACCTAAAGTTCCTTTTATTCATTGTTCTATGACACTCCAGTAACTTCTATTATAGTTTGGAATTAATTGTACCTGGAACCCCACTCCCTACTTCAGTTGACATTAAGCAATTAGGTTAGTAACCTAAACTAGATGAAAGATTTTCATTATACGTGGCTATATCTTAGCAGTAGGCTGTCAGTGGGTAACTGAAAAAGTAGGCAACATAGCCCGTGGCACACTTTTTAGGCAAAAAAAATTGATCTTAGGTAAAATCCTGCCCATGTTTTGATTTTAATTGTCTCCTCGAACAACATAATGTGCCATTTAGAGCAAGACTCAAATCAGTATGACGGCTCCGTACCTCTTGACTGTCTTGGCAACTCACCTTCATTGTCACTTAATAAACATGTTCCCACCTGGAATCAGGGAGCAGCCGAGGGGTGACCTCCTCCACCCACATCCTTCCTCTCTTCTTAATGATGCTTAGCAGAGTGAGGTGCTCACTGCCATTTCTGGAGTCTCATTTTGCACAATGAGAAAGCAACACAGGAATGCTCTTCCCTCGGCCGCACAGCTCAGTTTCGTGATTTTGTGTTGTTGTTACTTAGTCAGTGGCACTCACCCACCTCGAGGCTTAAAACAAAGTGTGAAAACGATTTTCGTTCTTATATTGGCCCGAGACACCTATGTTTCCTTCTTGAATTTCGCTTTATCTGACTCCTTTTCTCACCCGATAGTCATCTCAGAGTTTTTTTCAGAAACTACTTACAGAGACTAAATTTTCTCTCCCCACCTTCTCTTCTAAACACTTAAAAACAAACCTGCACATAACAGAGGTTGGTTAGGAAGCAAAGTTAGCAGCAACTACTTTTACTGTGGCTTTCATCTTTATAAATTTTAAATTTCACTCTTTTTTTGTTGTTGTTGGGATGCATCACTGAAATGAGATGATGAATTGAGAATTTATACTTTAAGCATAATTTCAGTTTTCGGCAGGTGTCAGCTCCGATTCTGGTACTGGCCAGAGGGAACTGAATGCCCTTGAGAAAAGAAACCCACCTCTTTTTGGACCTCCTTGAATGCGTCTTTAAAATGGGGTTTGTACAGAGCAGATCCACAGTTCTCCCCAGAAACAATCCCTTTGCTCTCCAAGAATGGGTAGAATCTGCTTTTACAATGAGTGATGCCACGATTTAAGAATCCTGTGTCTGATGATCTCTCAGTTCCCCTTCAGTCAAGAAATCTGTGGGCTCCTTGTTTTGTAAGGAGGGAGGAGACATGTAAGATCACACCACGGTACCCAAGACCGCCAGCAAAATGCAGAGAACTCGCTCAGTCAACCACAAAGTGTGCCGTGTGCCAAGCTGAGTAAAACTATGGTTCCTGGGGAGAAGGAACACATTAGCCCTGCTGTGGAGGATGACATCTTTAGCTACAGAAACTATCTGAGTTCCAAGGACACAGTAATCTCCCTCCCCTCAATAGCTGAAAGACACTTTATCAGCCAGAACATTGTACCACAGTTACTAAAATTGCAGCGATGATAGCTACCGCTTATTAGCTACTATATCCATTGGCAAATTATTGGACATCAATGTATTTAGCTTTTTCTTTGTTTTGTTTTTCCATTTACCTACTAGGGCTAATAATAATAATTACTATATGGGGCAGTTAAGAGGATTAAATAAATTGATATATGTAAAGCTATATGTTTTAGCTATTACCATTATCATTTTTTAAAAATTTGAATCAGTTGAGGAACATGACAAAGTCAGAGCTGTCTTGCCCCCGATCCTATATTCATTTCACCTCACTGAAGTGCAGATACATGCTGGACACACCTCTTCCTTCTGTCCGTCCTCATTCTCATTCGCTCTGAATTGCGGAAGGATGAGTATTAATGGCTGGATTAATCCACCGGTGTGACAACAGCTGGAAGGACAGAACGCTCCACACCAGACATGGGATTTGCAGCCCTCAGAGACCCCTAATCTTATTTAATCTGATTTGTCGATCATTAGCTTAAGATGTTTAAGTATCACTGGGTGGTAAATGCATTATTCTGCTTTGTTGAAAACTAAAATGCCTCCTGGTTTCGGCGACCAGAAAAAGTATTGGTGCATTTGAGGGGTATGTCTTGAGGATAAGTGATCTCAGCAGACCCCTCCTCACCCCGCATCACCAAGCAGTTCTCACAAAAATCGTACCTGAAAATGGGTCATTGATTTCTTTACATAAAGACATTTAGTAAAAGGGGATTTTAGGACAAATCTAATATAACCTGTCTCTAGAGTGATCTGAAGTTTCGATCTCTCTATTTTTTTACAGATTAATGTTTTTATCAGAAAAAAAACATCTGTCACCATCCTTTTTTCCCCATATACATCATTTGAGTATCTGTTACCTGTCTATGATGATACAGTAGTACAGACTCTCATAACCTCAAAACACTCTTCTAATAGAGAAGCCCAAAAGTAATCACTCTATTAAAGTAACATGTAAAAAAGATCATAGCAAATATTTACTGAGCAACCATTTTTTCACCCATCTCTGTATTCACAGCCATTGCATACACAACAGGATGTCGAGTGTGGCTTTGTCTTATTCTAAGATGAAAATGTAAGATGATGTCATGATTCTCACATTCTTAATTAAGATTTTGGACCGAATGGTCCAAACTGGTCCAGAAACTGGAGAGTTGCTGGTACACACAAAACTTTTACCACAAAAGTAATTAGGCACTGGCCATAAAGTAAGTGTCACCAAATTCCAAATAATTGGTGTTATACAAAACTCCCTTTTTCAGACTATCATGTAATTAAAGTTAATCAAAATAAATATAGATCAAGACATTTAAAAAATTCTTCTAAACCACCCATGGGTCATAGAAGAAAGCATATTGGATATTTTCAAAATGTTTGGAACTGAAATGTAATTAAAATGCTAGACATCAAAAGATGAGGGCGAAGCTAAAGTGATATCCAAGGGGAAATATATAGCCTTGAATATTTACATTAAATATATATCTAATAAGTAAGCTTGGCATCTAACTTAAGAAACATAGAAAAAATCCAACAGAATAAACCAAAAGGCGTTAGAAAAAGGAGAGACAACACAGTTGAAAGCAGAAATTAAAGAAATAGAAAACGAATTATCATAGGAGGAATCACAAAGGCAAAAGTAGATTCTTTTGGAAAGACTAATCGAATTGACGAAACTCCTTCAAAACTGATGAAAAAGAAAGGGGGCAGAAAGATGTCACACGTATATAATATTAGAACTAAAGAGAGACATCACTACAGATACAAGAGATGTTTAATATGTTGCTGCTATTCGCGAAGACTGTGGCCCACTAGGAAGGAAAATGGTGGGAATCAGGAAAAAACAGGAGAATGTCTCTTCACCGTAAACGCCTTTGTACTGTTTAAATACAACCTATGTGCATTGCCTGTTACAAAGGAGAATTAATACAAGGAGATTTTATAAACAGCATCACATAGCGATTTTTCCCTTACAAGGACTTGAATGTGAAATGTTCATTATGACCTGTCCTCACAGTGACCCTGTGAGACAGATTTCATGGTTCCCATTTTGTGGGTGATGAATTCAAGGTTTAGCGAGAGCAATACACATGGCCAAAATAGAGAATGAGGACTGACTCTTTTTTTTTTTTTTTTTACCTATTTTTTAACACTGAATTGTGAAAATTTTTAAATTTATAAAAAATTTAAAAAAATTGTGCAGTGACTGCCACAAATACACCACTTAGATGCTAAAATACATATTTTACTATATTTGCTTCATCACATAACTAGAGGATAAAAATTTGAATTTATATCCCATGAACTATAAATTCCATACTCTCTCTACCACACCTAAACAAAAAAATTTACTATTACTAAGGCATTTGTGTGTGTCATAATGCCAGATAACTCTGCAAATGGTACATTCATATATAGAGAGAGTATTATCAGCATCTTGGGAACAAGCATATAGCTTCCTAAAGTGACTATCTTGAAAGCAACCATAGTCTTTTCATTATTTCCATTCTGCATGTTGATCATATATGATGTTTATGCTTCTCTTCCCTTCCCTTCCCTTCACACTTCCAGTCTGCTTTATCCTTTCTCTTACTCTCCATCTATTCTGTGTTGTTTTGCCAGAATTAAGAAAATTCCCTTTACCCACAGCACTCTGCAAGATCAGGATGGGCCAAACGTGAAAGATTGCAACATTAAATTCCTTTTGGGGCTAACATTTCATTTCCCTCAGGACTGAGCCATGGTTATATTCTTACACTATTATTTCTATATATTCTCAAAGCCAATGTAGACTATTTTTGCCTTGGGCTACAGAATGCTGCGATTTTTAACTTCATGTGTCAACTTGACTGGGCCAAGGGATGCTCAGATAGCTGGCACATTATTTCTGGGTATGTCTGTCAGGGCATTTCTGAAAGATATTAGCATTTGAATCAGTAGACTCAGTAAAGAAGATGGCCTCAACCAACATGGGCAGGCATCACCCAATCTTTGAAATATAACAAAAAAGTGAAGAAAGGGCGAATTTATTCTTCTAGAGCTTGAACATCCATCTTCTCCTGCCCCCCATAATCACATGAGTCAATCCCTCATAATAAATATATTTTTATATATCCTATTGGTTCTGTTTCTCTGGAGAACCCTAACATACAAATGTCTCTGTTTCTTTTATTGTATTAATTCACCATATCTTCCAAGCTTACAAGAAGTATGATTTTGTTAAGATTCTTGTATAGATAATGTCTTATTAACATTGATCTTGTCATTAATTAAGCATTTATTAAATATCTATTGTGACCTAGTGACTATTGTAAGCATTAGAGTTATAGCTTAAAAAACAAACAAACAAACAGTTTATGGCCCTCAAAACTAATTGTCATCTGCTATGTAAAGTAAGCATTGTTCACTTTTTTCAGATGAGAACATAGCTCAGAGAAGTCACGAACTAGTCCAAGATGACCCAAATGAGAGCAGTCACAGCAAAGATGGAACTCGGAGTCGACTATCTCTACACCTGAGATTTTTCAACGACACACAAATGTTTTTTACACTCCCTTGGCAGTTAATGCTGAGGCTCAAGTTCAAACAGAACATCCTTTGGAGCAGGACAAACTAGAGCTACAGCCTCTCTTTGCATGGCCCTGAGCAAAGAATGTTGTTGTCCATGTTTAAAGGGTTATGAAACAGCAAAAACAACAATAAAAACAACCAAAAAAAAAAAGAGTATGCAACATACATGTATGTGGCCTTGCAAAACACAGAATATTTACTATCTGACCTTTAAAGGAACAGTTTGCCCACCCCTGACTTGTAGTGTCTGAGCAATCCACTTGTCTATAGTGTGTCGTTGATATTGCTGTTGTTTAAAATGAGTGGCTCACATCCTTCATAAATAGCCACTGCTATCAATTCTTTCACCTGCTGATCCATGAGTAAACGAATGCCCTCCCACAGCCTTCCTTGGGAAGGTGGTTTCACCCATCGTTCTCCTTGCAGATGTGAGGACAAGCTGAGCAGAGGTGAAGCGGATGGAGAGGGAAGCCATGCTGTTTGTTTAAAGCGCCATCCCAGCTAATGGCATTTCTCGCTCCCAAGTTATTGAAGTCTGTGTGGAAGAGGGGTTGGTTTGATGGAATCAGCACTTTCAGAGACATCGACAGCAACTAAATTGGAAAAATGCACCAAACCTCGGGTTTCAGCGGGCTATCGACTTAATATAGATTGAGTCGAGAAGAAAAATATTGCACAGTGCACAGTTTGCACATCTCATCATCTCATTAAAGACGACGCTACGGATAATGGCGAGCCTGTGTCTGCCCAGCTCCCAGCTGAGCGAATCAGTCATGCAAGGGGCGATAACACATCATTCCACGGCACTCTGAAGGCATGTCCATAATTCAGCATGAAAACCCGCTTTGATTATTCTTTACAAAAAATAAAGACTGCCCGTGCCTACCATCACTGTGTTTTCCCATCTCTGGCCACTCCCCCACCTCTGTCTTTTTACGGATGACCACGCAGAGAGGCGATAACAAATAGGGGTTTTGCAGCCTCTCCCGACCTGCCAGCCGCCCGATTATTTAATTACAGTTTTCTAGCTTCAGCACTTCGCCCTTACCTGAGAATGTAAGTGAAATGTGTCAGAAATAAAAAGAAATAAATTACAAGCTAAATCAATAGGAAAGAACCATGCAAATTGGCATCGCAGAGGATATATCTGTTTATCTAAAGGCTTTCAAAGTCATTTAGACCTTCATGGGGAGGAAAAAAAGAAAGAAAAAAAAACCAAGACAAGAACAGAGCACGTTGGATTGGTGCTGGTGACACAAGGGAGATGCCTGTCTGCAGCTGGCCCCAGCCCAGATCTGTCTCGGCTCCACGTAGAGCTGCTGAGGTTAGCTTTCGTGTTATTCTCCGACGTAGGCGCCAAGACGCGGATTCCTAAGTGGAAAATTTTGAAGTAATTTTTCACCTTGAGAGAGAGGTTTCCTTCTGTTGAAGGCTTACCTCAGGCAAGACAACAAATCTCAAAAACAAACAAACTGAAGGCGTTTCTGCCAAAACTCCGATCAGACAGAAAAGAAGACGGGAGAGAACACCTCTCCCGCTCGGCCGGAGCTGGAAGAAGAGCTGGAGAGAAATGCTGGGAGCCAAGCCTCTTTTTCTGTGCTTACCTCAGAGAGTAGCATCGGCCTCCCTCACGTCCCTAAGGCGTTTTGATTATGATTTTTATAGGTTAAGCAGAACTGACATGTGGAGGGCGTGTACCCGTTAACGGTTCTACAACCAATTCCAATGGGTGGGCTTTCCCCCACACATATCACCAGGCAATTCTCAGACTCCAGCTGGGTGTCTGACAATTTAACTGAATTCTGACACTATCTACCCAGACAATGGCATCAGATCCCACAGATGAAGGGCTCGGTCCCACAAGTCTGAGCCCCACCCCCTCTAGATACACACACACACACACACACACACACACACACACACACACACACACAGACTTTAGACAATGCCAATTGCAGTCCAGATTGTCACTTGTCCTTCTGACCTATACCAATGGAGACTCAACGTACCCTTCTAGGGTTCAATTAATTTGCTAGAGTGGCTCACAGAACTTAGAAAAATATTTTACTTAATAGATCACTAATTTAATATAAGGGGATGCAACTCGGGAAGAACCAGATGGAGGCGATGCACAGGGCGAGGTATGGGGGAAGGGCGAGGAGCTTCCTCTCCAGGCCAGCCACTCTTCCCGAATCTCCATGCATTCACCAACCCGGAAGCTCTCTGAACCCCATCCTTTGGATTTTTATGAGGGCTTCATGATCTAATCAGGCACGACTGATTAAATCATTGGCCATTGGTGATTGATTCAGCCTCCAGCCTCTCTCCCCTCTCCTGAGGGCGGTGAAACTGACTGTTCCAATGATCCAATCGCATAGTTGGCTTTCCTGGAAACCAGCCTCCATCCTTAGATATGCTTCTATGTCACCTCATTAATATAAACTCAGGTGTGGTTGCAAAGAGTTTGTTATGAATATCAAGACTCTTATCGCTTAGAAAATTCCAAGAGAGACTTTAGGATCTCTCTTTCAGAAACAGAATAAAGACCCAATCTTATTATAAGTGACAATATCACAGCAGGTATGTGTAAGAATGGTTCTGAAACCTTTAAGTTCTACGTATGAGAAATGACATACCGTAGATGCAGATCGTGCATATCCCCAATTAAAGATAGTGTATTGGCCAGGAAATATTTATCTCTAAGAGGAAAAAAAAAAAAAAACCCAAACGCTCAATTGAGCTGGAAGGAATAACAGCACCATCAACTGGAGAGATTGGATTGAATTCCAACGGTGTCACTAAGTATCTGAAGTTCAGAACTGGTTTCACTCATTTCTCCTCTCCCTTCTTCTCACGTCTTCTCTGGTGCTCTCCTTCTTCTTCCCAGTACTTGGTCTTGACTTTTCTCCTTCTTCTTTTAAAAGGGCTTCTACCAAGAGCTGAAGCCGGCTTCAGAGAGCCCGGGGCTACCCTTATCAGAACTTAGAAAGATACACTCCCGGGGAGGCCGGGTGATGCCCTGCCTTAGCATCCTCTCCTGCAGAAGGTGAATACTCACCTGTAAGGCAAAGGAATAACACCCACATCATAGAGCAGTTCTGATGAGTAAGTGAGCTCCGAGCTATAAACCAAAATGTCACCTACAGTGAGCCAAACCAGGCCTCACAGACATTCCATTAATTTTGGATCCACTAGACCTCTTTTCTCTCCACTAATTAGAGTGGCCATCTGTCCTGGCTTGTCTGTGACTGAAGGGTTTCTTGGGACACGGATGATTAGTGATAAATTCATCCAATTTGGCCAGGACTAAGGGGTATGCTTGAATGTGGGACTTCCAATACTAAAAACTGGGAAAGTTCTGAGCAAACAGGATTGGGTGATCACCCTTCCCCAAGTTTATATCTCCCGAATGGTTCCCCTTTGTTATGGATCATTTAATGCTATCATAAAGAAAAAAATGATATCCTTTTCTCCTGATATGAAAATAATGGTGAATTTCCCATTTAGGAGAGCCAAGCTTCAAAATAAAACCTCTTTTATAAAATCGTTAAGCCTCTAGGGGATCTTTTTCATACCTAGGCCTTTAAAAAATGCCTAGGAATCGTATACACACATGCCTTTCTCCTGAAGTGATATATCAATAACGCTGTCATCTATTTCGAGTTTTGACATTACATAGATCAATACCAAATTCAAATCACGTGGGAGTCATTATAGCTGCATTCTTAGGATTATTTCTTAAATCAGAGGAAACACCAAAGGCAAGTTTTAGAGTATATTTTACGCATCCTATGTTTAAGGGCCTTAATATTTTCAAGGAAATCAAATTCAAATTAAAACGTAAACAAAATTTAAAATGTTTTAAGTGTATCTATCGCTTGAAAAATATCACCAGCTGGAAATGTCACCAGCTGGAAAATAGTGTTATAAAACTGTTCTAACATGAAAGAAAAAGAGGAGAGAAAAGGGTGAAGAAGACAGTGAGAGGAAGATAAGGGAGAGAAAGGGAAGACAGCAGAAAAAGATATAAGGGGGACAAGAATGAGGAATAATAAAATGAAAAAAAGGTGTGAAGAGAAACTGTAGAAAAGAAAAAAGAGCAGAAGAGATGGGGAAAATCACTGGGTTCTCTTTTAAAGACGAACTCTTTTAAAGAAACATCTTCTTAAGATAAGCACTGAACATTAAGATAATGTTTATTTTAAAAAGATTATGTCATATTCTTCTTACAGAAGTTGTAATTTAAATTTCTTAATGAGATCTGGGAATGCCTTTGTCCTTTCAATGGAAACATCATTTATTTGGAGAAGTGTTGCAAGAATTCTATTTAGAAAAAGATATTTTAAGAAGTCATCTTTCTCCAATGTTCATTATACCTAAAGACTGGGAACTGACTAAATGTATCAGAATAAGGTAAAATTATATTCAGAATTTCAATCCACAATTCTTAAGAGCTTTCAATAACACTTATGAAAAAAATTGATGGCCCTATCCCTGACTTTATTCCTGGAATGAAGCTGCGATGTTTTGAGGCAGAGCAACCATTCTGTGACCATGAGGATGAGTCATGTTCTAAAGATGAATAAAAGAAATATAGAAATAATCTTACTCCTTATGACACTGGAGATATGCTATATGAGCCATGCGCTGCCCAAATCCAGATGTCTTTTTACATGATAAAAATAAACTGTCTTCTGCTTCTGAACATGAGGGCATAAGAAGGACAAGCCTTAGTCTCCCACTGTATGATAAACAGTAAGAAGGTTAGATTATATATATATATATATATATATATATATATATATATATATATATATATAGTATATGTATGTATGTATATTATATATAATTATATATATCACAACTATATAAATATATATATCTATATTATATCTATATCTTTATCACGACTATGTTCAGATGTTCAGATGTCAAGCAATAAATTATACAGGTCTGGGATCCTAGACAAAAGAGAAAAATATGAGTTGAGCCCCAGCTTTCTCCATTCTCCACAGAAGAAATGTGTAGATCATAGACATAGGGAGATCAAACCTTGAAAAACTCCAGTGGTCTCACTGATTTGAGGAGATGGAGATTAGCAAGAAATTGGAGGAAGCTGATGAGCCTGGAGGTTGTGAAGAACAGTTCTGGGAAAAAGGGAGTTAGCTATTGATGTAAGCAAAGTTTCAGTTATGCAGAATGAGTCAATTCTGAAGACCTAATGTATCTACCTATATATAGTTAATAGTACTGTATTGTGTATGCGCTTTGTTTAGAGAGTAGATCTTAAGTGTTCTTATGATTCATGCACACATGCACAAAGGTGACTATGTGAGGTCATGGATATGTAAATGAGCTTGACGATAGCAATCATTTTACAATATATACGTATATCACATCATATCGTATACCTTAAATACATAATCTTTATAAAAACAGTAAAAAATAAATATATTTAGATATTAGAAGTAAAAGTCTATTCTAAAACTGATTTTTTCCTCCAAAATGAAGTTACTGGAAATTCGTAGTAAAATATTTTCCTCCTCAACAAAAGCAGAAGAAGAAGAGAGTTAGGCTGGAAAAGAATGCATCCTATCTATGAATGGGTCCCCCTGAGAAGACCATAAGCAGAACAATTCCCAATGAGCACTGAGTGTGGGGAGATGTCCAAGTTTTAACCAGAAAAAAAGAAAGGAGAGTCTTTGGTAATGATCTGGAGAACTCAGTAAAGATACCAGAAGGGTTACACCTTAGTCATAAAGGTGATGTATCTCTGAAGTTAAGCCTTTCCAACACTCACCCCAGGTAAGCCGGGCCATCAAATAAGTCTCCACAAATGTACAAGGATTGGAATGCACAGATGTGACAACATGATGAATGCGGCCCTGTGGGCATTTTCCACAGAAATTGACAGGTTGACTCTAAAACTTAGGTGGAAGAATCTAAAGAATCTAAAAAAAAACTTAAACAACTTTGGAGATGAAGAACCGAGCCGACGGACTTTCACTACTTACACTTAGTATTACGCTATGCTAATGGAAGCAGTGAGTAGAAATAAAAATAGAATAAAAATCAGTATTAGGCTGATTGTACGGGTTAATGGAACCAAACAGAGCACCCATAAATATAGTGTATATCAACTGATTTTCAACAAACGTGCTGAGGAAATTCCGCATGGAGAATAATAATAGTTTCAGTAGTTGTTACTGGAACAACTGGATATTCGTCCAGAAAAGGATGAACTTCACACTACATAAAAATGAACTAAAAGTGGATCCTACACCAGAACCTAAAAGCTAAAATTATACATTTTCTTTTTAAAAAAATTTTTATTTTTCAATTAGAGTTGACATTCCATGTTATTTTATATTAGTTTCAGGGGTACAGCATAATGGTTGGACATATTTTATACAATTTACGAAGTGATCCCCCCAATTAGCCAGGTACCCACCTGGCACTACATATAAACTTTCTAAAAGAAAAGGTAGAATAATTTTTTATGGCTTTGGGGTAGACAAGATTTTGTAAGACACAAAAAGCACGAGCAACATAGGTTTGAACTGCTGGATTCATGTACATGTGAACTTTTTTCAATTGACTGCAGCTCAATTGACCTGCACAGTTCAAACCAGCGTTTTTCAAGGGTCAATGACACAGATGGAAATTTACTATGTGAATGGCAGACTATACTCATATTTAGATTTTTGACTGTGTGAAAGGTCAGCGACCCTAACCCCACATGGTTCAAGGATGTATTGTTTACATCTTTGCCATATTGACAAAAATGGAAAATATTTGAATATATACAAATATGTCTTCATCAGATATATATAGAAATTCAACCAAAAGGAATGGAAACATATGTCCACACAGAGACTTGTATGTGAACCTTCACAGCACCTTTATTCACAATACCCTAACACTGGAAACAACCCAATGGCCCATTAGCATATGGGATAGGCAAATTGTGGTATATCCATGCAATGGAATACTATACAGCTATAAATATGGAAACTACAGATAAGCATAGACATATCAAAACACTACACCAACACAAAAGACTACAAAATAAATGAATCAATGTATATGAAACCCTAAAAAGGACAAACATAATCTCTGCTAGCAAAGGGCAGATCAGTGGTTTTCTGAAAACGAGGGTGGGGCTGGGAGAATTACTGAGAAGGGTCACAACTGGACTTATTGTGGTTATGAAGATGTCTAGATATTGATTATGGTCATGATCATATGCATGCATATATTTCCCAAAGCTCATGAAATGCATGCTTAAGATGAGTGCAATTTATGTCTATAAATCCTATCTCAAAGTTGATTAAAAATAATATGGAGAATGATGCCCTAGCTCTAAGCTTGGCAATTAGAATATGAAACAATATAAAACTTGATCTCATCATTTATGGTAAAGACACCTACCCTATCCACACAGAGTAAAGAGTAAAAGGAAAGAATCCAGAACAAAATATTTCAAATTATTTTTGGATAAGTGGCAGGATTTGGACAATTCCATTTCTTGTTAAAATTTTCTTATTTTTAGGTTTTTACAAAAAATAATGTTTGGTTTCATAATTTGAAAAAATAACAGAATTGTTTTATTTTTCTAAATATAATTATGTCATATCATTTCACGGTTAGTTCCATGTTGAAGTTCCTGGTCATACACAGTTTAAGACTTAGTTGTTCCTGGTCACCAATGTTAAAATTCCCTTCCTTATTATTATCTTCAAAAAAAGAAAGAAAAGCAACACAAATACAAGTATATCCACATATACTGCCCTAGGCTTGAAAAAGCAGACTTAACTCATCATCTGTAGGAAATACATAAGCAATTTGCAATAATTGAATTTAAAAAGATTTGTTTTTGAGAAATGTTTTGAACTCATTATCTTTTTAGTATTTATTCTTCTCATTACACAGGAGACGCTTAATCAATAGCACTTTAGGCTAAGCTTTAAATACTAAAATAGCGAATATAACTATATTATCCCCCAGTAACCTCATAGTATTTTTTTCCATCTTGAGTTCTCCAATACCCAACCCACCACCTGACAACAACTTACAGCGACAAGGGATAATATGTATTAAGTCCTTGCTATGCCCAAGAACTGTTCTAAATGCTTCACATATATTGATTCATTTAACCTTCAAATGCACATTATAGGAGTGGTAAAATTATACCATCCTTGTCCTCATTTTATATTTTGTTTCTTGATTTCTCACTCGGTTTGATGAGCCAACACCTTATCTAATCAACTGACTTCGGATTCAATATGTGAATCGTTTTCTATCCATTTTACTACTACGCCCCTTGAAAAAATCCATGATAGTGGAATTTATAGTACTGGAACTCTACAGTTAATGGAAAAAAACAGGGCTTCGATGAGAAATTTTTATAAGTAATTTAAAAAAGGAATCTCAGTAATTTTCAAGGAATCTGAATTTTTTGAAATATTGAGAAGAGGTTGAAGACTGAATTTCCTAATTATTAAATGGGAAGTTGGAAATGACTTTATGTAAACATTAAAGAATGAAAAAGATGAGATTCCTATATATTGGGGTGAGGGGTGAGAGGGGAGCTGAGGGCATGTCATTCCTGTCACCAAGCCAGGTGTCATCTAGTCTTAGAAGACTGGTCTCTACTATGACCCCCTGAGTCCAGGAATGCTGGACTTGGTTTCAGAATTCAGCATTTTGTTTTGGCAACAACTTGAATTAAACATTTTCATTAAAAATTATTTTTCCAGATTTATCGAGGTATGGTTGACAAAAATGTTGTATATTTTGAGTATCCATCAGCTCCCAAAGAGACCACTTGCGTGTGGAGGGGGAGGAAGAACACTTGAGATTTATTCTCTTGGCACATTTCAAGTCTACAATGTATTATTAATAACTATAATCACCACTCTATAGTTATCGCACTAGGTACCCGGACTTAATTCATCTTGGAACTAAGACTTTGTAGCCTGTGAGCTACATTGCCCCTTTTCTCCCCATTTGCCTGGCCCCTGGCAACCACCATTCTAAACTCGATCGACCTCAATTTTCTGAGATCTTCTTGACTTGGGTGATCCTTCTCTTTAAGAAGCATAACGTATACTTTTAGGTAAAACATTCCACCTTTTCTTAGTTTATATGGCTTGCCCCTGATTCCATTTAAGGAGAGGGAGAGAAGTATAAAGATTATATAGCTAGAGATATATTGATATAGATAGATGATAGATATAGATATATATAGATATAGATGATATAGATAGATATAGATATATATAGATATAGATATATAGATAGATTATATAGATATATAGATATATAGATTAGATGATATATAGATATAGATACAGATATAGATAGATATATAGATATATAGATATAGATAGATATAGATATATAGATAGATATAGATATAGATAGATATATAGATATATAGATACATTATATAGATATATAGATATAGATAGATATAGATATAGATATATAGATATAGATAGCTATAGATAGATAGATAAATAGATAGATTATATAGATATATAGATGATATAGATATAGATATAGATTAGATATAGATATAGATAGATATATAGATATAGATATAGATATAGATAGATGATACAGATGTAAAATATTTGTCAGGAGAAAACTCAAGGTGCTGAGGGGTGCATATAACAAGAGGACAACACTGAGGGCTCCGAGAATGACTGCACATCTTCAGGAGATAACATCTGAAGTGAGCTCCTGAATTCAACACGAGAATAAGTCAGAAGAGGGAAAACAAATACCAGGCAGAGGGAACCACGCGGACAGAGGCACAGACGCAAGAAGCAGCAGAACGTACTTGGGAACCTGAAATTCCTTAATCTGCCTAAGGAGCAAAATTTCTGGGAAGAAATGAGGCTGAGGAGCCAGCTCGTGAAAAGCCCTGTGTGCCTTCGTCTTGAATACTTGGCTACCGGAGAAATGCCCAGAACAGGCTTCTCCTGAAGCCCCCATGCTGACTGCCTCTGGGGAACGCCTCCAACGCAGCAGGGAATGTGCACGCGGCTGGTATCTGAAAAGCTCCCTTCCTTCATGTTTCTTGATAAAGAAGGTTTTGCAACATCGCTCACTACATTAAAATGCTTTCTTGGCTTCAGGGGACTGAAAGCATTTTTTTTATGTTCCAACATTATTTATCCTTCCTGTACACAAGAGTGAAAAGCAGAAATCCAAAGAGAGAAATCCTTCTGATGTCGGAAACAGCCGTGGTCCATTTGTCAGCTATCGGCGAGGCAGAGAGATGAAAAATGTGGGTGAGGGCAGGTGCCTGCCCCCCACCCTCCCACAATATATAGATGAGTAAGGGCAAACTCTCAGGGAAATACACGCCACTCAAAATTGAGCCCTCATCCTTCCCCATGTCCCCAAGTCCCAATTCAAAAGGACACGTTTTTAGAATCTGCCTTTCCCTAAGAAACCCCATCATCCATGAGGTCACACTGCCTGCAAGCTCATCCAAGGACAGTCTTTGACCAGAGAGAAAAGTATCTCACAGGTGGAACAATGAAATAGTATCAGTGGTCACAAATTCATTTGCAGGAGATGTACACATTCTCATTGTTTTACAACAGAAATTAATTTTTATCAAAAGTCTCCAGATTGCCTTACGACAGAAACTTAATCCAAATCAATTTAAGGGAATCTGAGTTAAATTCGCTATTTTTTTTTTCAGACAACTCAGGAGTTGCTTCTATGTATTTTTAGAGACGATGTTTAACACCCCTTCGACGGAAGAGATTGGTGTTGCTCATTCACTATTGTCTATTTATACTACAATCTGCTGCCACTACTGTGGCCAGCTGCATGCATCTATCCAACTGGCAATGGCTGGGTAGTGAATACGTTCTTTGCACCTGGTCCCCAGCTTCCAGGTGACTGTGTCTTGCCTGTCCCAAAGTTGATGGCCCGTTGGGTCAGCCATCTGTCTCCCAGCATTTTTTTCTCCCCTCCCAGGGACCACGGTAGGTTCAGTGGGTTTCTCTGAAGCTTTCTGCCTTGCATGCCTGGTGCTTTTTCTACTGCCCTGATGGCAAATTAAGCCATCACAGCAACCTCTGTATGAGGCTTCATGCCTCCTCGCATTTCACCGAGGAAATAATATCCAGGTTCCCTGTGGCCTCGAATCCCCTCCCGTACCTGGGAGTTTTTCCTTCTACAAGTGGGTTTTGTTGATGTCGGGAAGCGAACAGGGCAGGCCCCTCACGGGAGCCTCTCATTCTCATTCGAGTCACTTCTTTCTTTTTCAGACTGAGCTGCTGAGAAGTAAATCTCTCTCCTCAGTTCCTAGCCCATGATCCCATGTACCTGAAGTTTTTATTTCTTCATCCATGTATTAGTTCATCCCACGCCCATTCCTCCATCACGAACCACCAACAAATGGAGTCACTGTGTGCCTTTTGATTGGTTAAGTTTCCTTGCAAGGCGTGTATGATCGTTTTGTGCATGTGCATTTTAATCTATATAAACACTTTGGTTATGAACTTAACTTTGTCCATGGTGTTCTTCATTGTGCAGAAATCCTTTCATTGGACAGAACTCCTTTCTTTCCATTTCTCCTCGGGTCAGTTCTGGGATCTTTAATTTAATTAAATAAACTGGGTGAGACCTCAGCCTTTAAGTCTAAAAAGTTGGGAATTAAATCTCGCATTTTCTATCACCTTCCTCGTCTTGGGCAGGGAAGGCCTGGTCTGTGTGGAGCGAGAGGGACAAAAATTTAATTTCAGAGAAGAAAATCCTAGAGTTAAAACTGTCAAGAACTATTTTACCACTCGACCATTGGACCATCACCATTATCCTTAGATCCAGCTCCTTCTAGATTTTTTGTAACAGCATCAACACTCTTAGGAGCCATTTCTGTTGCTTGAGCTGACCACCTTCCATACTCTGACTTAGTACTTACATATTTTACTCTGATGAAAGTTTTCACCAGGGAAGTCCTGTAATCTAATCAACCTGGACTTTGAACATTCCCCAGTTCTTATCAATCACACATTTGCAAACAACCTTGAGTGACTGATTTCCTTAAAGGAAATTTAAATTAACTATTGTGTGCAGATTTTTGTTAATCTTGCTCTCATCTGGTTTCTAGGTTAGATGAGTCCCCGCAAGGGTCCTCAACGTAAATAATAATGGCACTGCAGTGTTAAAACAAAACCACAGGCTTTAGAATAAGCCCGCTAGGTCCTAACCTTGGCTCTGCATCGTTTCCTCAATAGAGAATTACAGATAACAATTCATAGTTGCTGTAGGGAGGGTTAATATATAAAATGTTTAGCACAGTATCCGCACAAAGTAACAGCTCAGTGGGAACGCCCATTATTATTTGCTGCATTATTCAACGCCTTATGTTTCCCCACTTCATTGCTATGTACCTCCTGTATACAGTGACCAGGACATGTAATAGGGTGAGTCTCCCATGTACTGCGTGACATTTTTCTGATGCAAGTAGCAAAATGGCCTTCTTCTAAGGGCCTTCGCCTACTGAATAGCTTTAAAGCATCGTGCCAGGCACTGCAAGCAATTCTAATACATGAAGTCTGAGATGTCGAGAAAACTTGGCAAGGCTATTTCTCGGGGGGCTCTAGAGGATTCAGAAAGGAGCACAGTCTTGACCCTACATAGCAACGGCACGATTTTTCTCCAGCATGAAGCATGGCTGCATGCTTCGGATAAGACCTGGAGGCCATGGCCCCAGGAAATTGGAATGCTTGGAAAATAAACATTCGAAAGGTGAAAATGCTTCATCTGATTATTAGGAGAAGAGAGAAACATGTCTCTGCCAGGAGTACGGTCTTTAGCATCCATGTGGATTTGCTTAGTGTATCCAGCAAGTTTCCGTGGCTTTTTGGTCTAATTGTATCAGCTTTTGGGAATGAAGCTGAGGGGAGAAGGTCCTTATCCTATACCTTCAATGTGTGTTGATTCTGAAAGGGGTTTAAGTGGGGTGTAGGTGACAGTAGCGTTTTTTATTATTATTAAAAAATACGTATATTCAAATAAAAAAGAGGAAAACAGGGAGAGATGTCAGAAAGAAGACAATTTATCATAATCCTACCACCAAGAAACAATAACATCCTGTTGTGACTTTCCTCCTTTCTCCCTCCATCTATACCTTTTTAAACACTGTATGGAGGTATACATCATAAATATCATCTTTTAAAATTGTGCAGTTCAACGATTTTTAGTACATTTACTGAGCTGTGCAGCCACCACCATAATCTGGTTTCTGAGCATTTTTATCACTCCCATAAGGTCCTCCGTGGTCATTTGTAAATAATCTCTAGTTCCTTCCCAATCTCAAGTAACCACTGCCTTCCTTTCTATCTCTGTAGACTTGTCCTTTATAAAGAATTGCATGCAAGTGGAATCATATGTGGTCTTTTATGTCTGGCTTCTTTCACTTCAGATAACATTATTAAGATTCACACACGTTGTTAACAGGTATCGGCCTTTGTTCCTTTTTACGGCTGAATAATAATCCATTGTATGGAGACACCACATTCGTTTATCAGTTTAGCCACCGATAGACATTCTGGCTGTTTCCAATTTGGGGTTATTAGGAACAATGCTAAGAACATTTATGTGCTAGTCACTGGTTTTCATTTCTCTAAAGCAGTGATCCCCAACCTTTTTGGCACCAGGGACCAGTGCTCCTATGAGCATCTAATGCCCGATGATCAGAGGTGAAGCTGAGGTGGTGATGCTAGCGCTGGGGAGCAGCTGCAAATACAGATGAAGCTCCACTCGCCCACCCATAGCTCACCTCCTGCTGTGCGGCCCAGTTCCTAACAGGCCACGGACCGGTACCAGTCTGCGGCCCAGGGGTTGGGGACCCCTGCTCTAGAGTACATACTTAGGCATGGAATTCCTGGGTCATTTGGTAAATTTATGTTTCACTTTCTAATAAATTTGCCAAACTGTTTTTTGCAAAGTGGCTTTATCACTTTATATTCTCACCAGCACCATATGAAGCTTCCTTTTCCTCCACCTCCTCAACATACTTCTTATTGTCTGCCTTTTGGATTGGTAGCCATTCTGGTGGGTGTGAAATCTATTTGTATCTCTATATGACTTTATTTAATTCAAAGAATTAAAGATAAAAGCCTCAGAAATCCTTACCCATCTTAGTGCATAAGTAAACAAGTCATGCTTTTCTGCTTATCAACACAGTTTTGCTTTTTGTATTTTTTTTTGGCTTGGTTCTTTTTCTTTCCTCTTCTCTCCATTAACATACTCATATATATGAATACATATTGCATGTGTCATAGTTTAAATCATTCTGAATAAACCTGGCACAGGAAATTGCTGGCACAGGTGGGATGCTCTGCCTTCGTATGCCCACACAGACCTTGCAAATCATTTCTGCTGGGTGCACACAAGGCCTCAGAATCTTGTCCAGTGCAGAGCTCCTAGCAGCTGTTAACGACCCATTGGTGATGACAAGAAGGATGAAATTGATTTGCCATGCTTAATATAAGGTTCTGTATGTTGCTTTTTCTTCAGTGAAATTTGTAAGCACGAATTAAGCATTCTTCATAAAATAATTCTAATGGTCCCTAATATTTCATCATAAGAACACATTATAATTTAACCATTTACCTATTTTGAATATAGAATTATCCTCTGGTTTACTTCTATGGTAAGTAATGTTATATAGTTATATATATCCTAGAAGTGAAATTATTGAATGAAAGAGTAAAAAGCTTTGAGTCTTTTCATGCATCGCTGGGCTAGTCTCAGGATGACTTTACTTTTTGTCTCATTTTTCTGATGGATGGAGATCTAAGCTGGTGACACCTCAGCTTTCTCCTGAGGTACCAAAAAGACCAGCAATTTCTTAAGTTTCTACTTGACCCTTGGGGTTTATGTGACCTCCTTGGAAGTTCTCATTTAATTTATCATGTAAATTAACTTGTTTTGGTTTTTCTATTTAAAATGGCAAGGATATTATTTCTCCTTTGTTTCCTTGCCCTTTGCTAAGTTCTTAGCCCTAGAAATATCCCTCGAAAGGTGGTAAAATAGCTCAAATCCCAGGACTGTTGAGCATGCTCTCAGGAGGATGCAGGCAGGGAATAAGGCACAGTGAATACAGCCAGTCTCTTCCTCATGGAATAGGGGGTGCGCTCGTCTCAGAGCCCTGCTTCTCCAAACAGTCAGAAACAAACAGAAAAGATGTTCAGAGAAGCTACTGCCCCCAAATGAGGGACACGGGCCATCCGAAGACAGTCAGATAGCTTCTTCACATACCATACTGCATGCTCTGGTGTCACTTCCGGTTTCCAAAACTTATGGCCAATTCTGAGTCAAGCCCCAAGCCCCCCGCCCCATCACGGACCGTGTGGTCTGAACAAGGCTGTTATTACACATCACATCCACGGGCAGAGTGGTAGGCAGTATGTTTCCATCAGATTTCCCCCACTAAACTCCTCCTCTGTTTGTGTTCAGTAATTGAACTCTAGCTTTCCATGACTCAGCTCTTTTTCAAGAGTTCAGGCAGACAGCTGGGACCAAATATCAGCTACGAGGGTTTTCATTGTTCTTCCGCAGACTTGAAGGCATTATGCAGTTTACTCTAGCTATGATTTAGGGTTTATGTTGTCCATTAAGGTCGCACCAGAAGTGAGTGCCAGGAGGGTAGAAAGCAGTGCTATTGATTGCCTAACTCTCAGCACAGAGCACATGTTCTAGAAATGGGGTTGAGTGAACGGGACCATGCATGTGAAGGTTCTTAGTAGCCTTAACACCAGTGGGTGGAGTATTTCTTGACATAACAATTTCACTCATAGGTATACGCCTCATAGAAATGAGCACGGCTGTGTCCCAAAAGACATGCATGAGAATGTGTATCGTGGTGTTATTTCCAATATCTGAAACTACTAAATAATCTTTATCAACAGGAAAATGAGGTTGAGGTTCATTCAAACAATGAGATGCTACCCAAAAATAAGAATAGGACTTCAATACGACAAGAAAATATCATCATAGAGACAATACTGGATAAAAGAGGTCAGACACACACACAAAATGTATATGCTGTATCATCCCATATATATGAAGTTCAAAGACAGGCAATCACAATATCAAGTGATAGAGACCGAGAGGGGTAACCTCCGGGGGAGGATATTGACTGGCACTGGGCAAGACTCAATAGGTGAAGGTGGTCCATACACTGATTTGAGTGTTATTTCCATGGATACATGCATACATAAAAATTCATCAAGCTATGCACTTAGATTGATATGTTTTGCTGTATATTAGTTGTATCTCAATTTTTTAAAAAGTGAGTTTCTTGATACAGCATTCTAGCTTTTCATGATCCTGATTCCTACCTCCTTCCATGCTGAAATTTTGCTGTATTTTACTCTGACCAATAAGTCGCTGAATATACCAAGTACTGTATCCCAATAAGGATCTTGTGTGTTCTATTTCCCCCTAACTACTCCTTTAAGCCAGGAAAACTACCCTACGATCTTCAGATGCCATTTAAGAAATCATTACTTTCCAGGATGATCTTTGTCACCCACCCCCACCTGCATTAGCCAGGTGGGCTTCTTGTTGCCTTTCCACATTGGGTATTTACTCTGAGTTCAAGCTAAATCAAAACTGTTCCTGTTCTAGTCTGTCTCTCTTACTAGATTCTGAAGTCACAACGGGCAGGGATCCATTCGGGTTTCCAGCTGAGTCTCAGCTTATATATAATACGCCACTAAGGCACTTTGCAGGGGCACAATCGATGCTCATTGCATTGAATTCTGAATCTCTCCTCTCGAAAACGAAGAGGTGGCCTCAGCAGCCCAGATTTTCCTCCTCCCAAGAGTGTTGGTTGGTGTTTGTAGGGCATTTGCTAACGCCATGCTGACATGTTCTTTGCACAGGGCCTGTTGGAAAATTAGATCAGGTGGCTTTCTCACTGGAACATATGACACTTTTCTAATTAGGGCAATGTTTAATTTACTGTCTCATGGCTTTTTGAATAAATATAAATTGTCATACTAAAGTGACAGGTGTAAAACCCAGGATGGCCGTGTTAGAGAGGTTAATCTGCTGTTAATCAAATCAGTTCTGCTTGACTTTCTCCCAGGGAGTGAGAGATAATGGCCCTGTTTAACTGGAGATTAGCCAGCTTTGGCTAGAAATCCCTCAGGGCTCACCTGAGCTTCTTTGTGTCTTGTTCAGAATGAAGATATTCAAATGTGTCCCTAATTAAAGTTGGGACCTTCTCTCTCCTTTGGCATCCTATGAAGTGAGGACACTTTCCACTGGGACTTTCCATTTACCAGAAGGGTTTTTCTCTTAATCCAGTTAGTTCTGGAATATTCTGGAATATTACTCTCGGGCCTCCCCAAATTCTAAATTCCTGCCAGCAATACAGTTGGCTGTGTCCATTCCCATTGTTGCCCATCATGGCAAAGTTGGAGTACTTAGGGCACGATGGGGAGCTGGCCGTGTCCTTGAGGTGACCCCAGGAATTTGTCTCTGGCCTAAGATGAGAGGGCCTCTGGCCAGGGCCAATGAAACTCTTGGCACAAATAAGTGTGATACTGGGACACACTAGTAGAATTGATGCGGGGTCTAGAAGAAAAAGTAGGGTTTCTCTTTAACCTTTCTCCAGACCATATCATGTCTTTGATACGGTGAGAACAGCCATGTCTAGTAACCTTGAAGATTCTCAGCCTCAAAAGCACTGGGGTCCTTAGAGCTGTCGAAGAAAACATCAGCACCACGGAAGGTTCTAGCTCTAGGCACAAGGCATCGTGCTCAGCGGCTTTGTAGGCAGCAAAGCAAAACAGACGCAGGTGAGAAGAACTACCCTGCACTGGGACCCCTAGGATTGTTTTAAGATGATTTTGGAGAAATGGACAGCTTCATTATGTAGAGCGTGGGAGAGTGAACAAAATATGCACCATTACCATTGGTCTGAACAGCCCATTCAATGAAGGTGATAGAACTGTGTGGCATGACTAAGACCGAAGACTACAAAATCTAAGCGCTGGGTTCAAAGCCTACCTCTCTGCACAAGTTACGTGACTGTGAGGAAGCCATTGAACCACTCTTGGGTCTCATTATTCTCATCTGTAAAATGGGGTTGTTTTGATTAAATGGGACAATATGCATAACTCACTTAAAACTGTGCCTGGCTGTAAAGTCACTAAATAAGCATTCATTTTCACCATTATAATCATTATAATCATTATAATGGTGAAAATGAATTATTATCAGGACCTCATTATTATAATCATCACCACCATCATTGTTATTATCACTATTGAAACCACAGCTTCACCAGCATCACCAGCATCGCCAGCATCACCAGCATCATCACTATCATCATGATCACAACCATCCTCACAATCTTTACCATCATCACGTCACCACCCTCATCACCATCATCATTATTATCATCATAGTCACTGTCAGTAATAGCACCCGTAGAATGATGAGGACTGAGGAGGTTAAGATTACACTGGCATTGTCCCCTCCACCGTGTAGATGAAGAAAGCAATGATCAGAGTTCGTGACTTGCTTGAGACCACACTGTCAGTCAGTCGGTCAAGACAGGGGCTGGAATTTGAACCCAGTTCTTCCATGGACTAAAATCTAATGCTTTTTCCAAAAAGGGGATTGATATATAGCAAAGCATATGTGAAACAGTAAATGAACAACAGTACATACTGTAGGATAATATGTCACCCTTAATTTAAGATGTGGCATTACTACACGATTGGTTGCTTTCAAAAGAAAGAGTGTGTTCCTAATAACTTGAATTTTGAGATTTTTAAAAAAATGTCCCACCTATAGATGAATGATGTCATGAGAACAGAAATATTCTCTTGCATCTTTCCAGCCAACGTCACGTCGTTAATCTCCCCCGTGACCCTGAACTGTCTCTGGATTTTGGAGAGGGAAAACAATGTATTCACTTAGCCCCTGTAACTCACCGAGCATGTAAAACAAATAACTGGGCTGACATGTCTGAAGTGCTGTGTCATGGGCGAAACAAGGAGGGAAGACAGTCTTGCTCTTCTATTTATGGACTATAAACCCTTGACGGTGGCATTGATGAAGGGTTTATAGTCAGTACACAAGCTGGTTACACCATAAATTGTAATGTTATATGATAAACTGGGACTTTACAGCCGTAGTAGATATCAAAGAAAAAAAATGAGTTCGAGTGTGAAAAGGATCTATCATCGAAGATACTTGCCTCAAGTTTAAATATTCACGCTTGTTTTTGTCTTCATTTCATTCAAGCATGAGATAATTTATGTTCTTCTGAGGGAGGATTTATGGGTGTACCTAGAGAACAACTGTGTAAAAGTAAAAAAAATAAAATAAAATAAATAAAAACAACAGAAGGCACTCTGAATGGTGAATGGCACAGTCATGACGTGGATGAGAAATAGAAGAGAAACGCTGAATTATTCAAGCATTTGGGCTTTCTATTTTTATACTGGCAGATGACAGGTAAGGTTTCCCCCCAGTTTGGGGCCTAATATGGCACTGTTGTAAGACATCCTGGTTACTATATCGAGTAACGAAAAATATTTACAAGGCAAATGTGTTGAACGCAACTTAATTGCCTCCAGTTTACATTAAAGCTAAAAGCAGTAAAATGTCAACAAATGTTAATTCCCCAGACTCTCTAATGGGTGCACACTCTTTCCGCTCTCAATTCCGTCCTGATCCATTATGGAACCGAAATTGCTAATATTTACTTATTACTTATTTATATTTTCATTTGAAAGTAAAAATAAGCTCATTTGCCATAATAACGGCTTAATATTTCCAATGCTAAGAAACTGTCTTTTTAAAAGATTTCTATTAATGGCCCCTCAGAAAGACAAATCAAGGAGTTTTCACTTTTTGCATATGGAACATGAGGAGAGTACCATTGACTTAGAACGTGAATTTAGACCATAGTGTTTCTCAGGTCTTTAAAAGATAAGGTGCCCTGAATTCATAGAGGAAAGGAAGAGCTTTGAGATATTGGCTAAAACCGTCTTGCAAAGAACAAGCGTTAAGAGGATCCATCCCGGAATGTAGGAGTTCAGCCTTGTATCACATCGGCAAGTCTGGCATCTGACCAGATAGAGCATCCCAAGTACCTTGGCTGGAGGGACTGTCTGCTCTGAGTTCAGGTGCCCAAGTTCCTCCAGTTTAAACCAGCAGATGTTCTTGGGCAGATGTCAGAGTCTGAAGTCTCACAGGTTGCTTGTGCCTGGATTCCTGGAGGCCCTGGGACACTATTTATACTCTCCTAATTTTCTCTAAGACCTTCCGCAGACCTGAAGATCATCCCCCTTGGCCTTGACCCAGGTATCTGATTTCTCTCTCCACAAGCGGCTTTGGCAGATCACTCACACTTCTGTCTACCTTGACCCCTCTTAACTCAAACAGGATTAGAACGATCCAACCTCCCAGCTTTCCTGGGACTGAGAGACTTCCCAGGATATGGGACTTTCAGGTTTGCATCCAGGAAATTGTCAACAAACTACGATGTGTTGTTGGTCATGCCGTGAGTGACCCCGAATTACCAAGAGTGGCTGAGAAACAGAACTTCAATTAGCAGCTGTACGAATCTAAGTGAGACTCAGAGAAGAGAAGGAGGGGGTGAGAAAGGTGTAGAGTGCTCTGTGTCAAGGTGAGGCTGTGGGTGAGGGGTAACGAACTAACTGATGGGGTCTGAAGCAGGGAAGGAAAATCAATATCGCCTTGGGTGACAATTCTGATTGACTGGAAATGGCCGCCTGGAGTTATGTGTTGAGGAGCACTCTGAGGCTATTTAATAAAAGAAATGTGAATGATAAACACGTTGGAAAATGATGGTATCAAGTATACTACTGAGAGAGAGAGAGACAGAGAGAGACAGAGAAACAGAGAGAGACAGAGAGAAAGAATTGACCAAGAATTGGAGGCAGTGACCATTTATTTAAAAGTTAATTTAAAATTCACTTTTAAAAGCTCTTACTAAATAAACTAGAAGCATTCACAATCAATGGAGAAAAAGGGGAAAACACAAAACTTTGACAGAGACTATGTTATGACCTTTTTCTATGCATAAATGTATTCTAAACAAATAACACTGTGTACAGCATTTGCCAACCTGTTTTTTCTTTTGTTCAAAAGACTACATTTTGAATAATATTTCTGTCATTAAATACTATTCTACAGCTTTATTGTGGATGGCTGCAGAGCCTATTATTACCTAGAATACGCCCAAATTTGCTTAGTAGCTCTCCTATTGTTTCACATCTGATTGCTAATATTCAGCCATGTTTGACCTATACACATGGTCATTTCCAATGATTCAACCTAATGACACATTTGCTCCTACCCCAACCTAATAAAACTCAAAAATATTATGAAAGACTAATGGCTATGTGCATTCTTGGGGTACAGTTTGCCTATTTCCATGGTTATTTCCATGGAGAAATTTCTGAAAGTGAATTTACTAATCTAAGGATACATTCTAATCCCAAGGACGAATCATCAGATTTTGGTGCTGGAGAGGATCTGTTAGGCTAGCCTCGCTCAGAGTAGAAAAGGAAAAGCCATCTGTGAGGCTCGATGATGTGTTCAGAGCTGGGGACGACTGACAGAACACCATGGACAATGCCTCGCAGAGTCACCTCTTCCAATCCAAGCACAGTCCTTCCAGGCCCCACACACCGACCTTAAAATAAATAAAAGCATCTGATCTTCTTGCCAGAAATGCAGCCCTGATGGAGGCCAGTATGGGCATCTGTGACCAACACTTGAAGGGTGAGGCCACGGAGAAAGGGCACCGTTGGATCACCCTGTGATGCTGAGTCAGAATGAGGTTTTTCTCATTGCAAGCACATAATTCCATTCCAGCTTCACTCTTTTATTACTTAATTAATATCTGTTACTTAAATTAGAGGCCAGAGAGGGCCACGTGACATCATTAAACTGTTTCGCTGCTTTCATTTAAATAAATGCATCCAAAACTCTAATCTCTATCCCCACCCAAATCTACTATTTTTCTCACGTATCTTTAAACATTATTATGTTTTTAATTTTATCCATAGGCCACCAAAAACCATCTTATTTATTAATGGCATATGGCAGATTCTGGTAAACACGGTATTCGAAGATATTCTGAGGTTTCTTTTTCATCTCCTCCTAGCGCATGAGAAAAATAAGATCCGATGAATATGGTTTTTGTTTCCACATAACTGCATACTACACGTATTTAGAATTGAATGGTAAGTATAGTCATTTGCCTTAGAATCTGCTCCAGCTAGGGGAGGCTTGCGCTGCCCAAGGGTAAAACTTTCTTAATAACCGCGTCTACGCATTGGTCATCTCCTTTCATTCTCACGCAGGCAGGTAGGTGTTGGTTCGCAAACTGGCCCAGGATAAGGAGGACAGGGAGACATCAAAGGAAGCAAGGTCACTCCAGATGGGCAGGTGGCAGGCTCAACAGGGAACTTACCAATGAGGCTTGTCTGGGGTCAGCCATAAGACGAGGGGTCTCCACGCCACCTCCGGAATCTCAAAAGTTTCTCGAGAGGCCTCAATTGCGTTCACTCACCTTTCAAGTCCAGATGATGTCCAGATGATGTCCACAGCACCTTACTCTCTCAAGACTGAGAATGAAAATGGCTCCGGCTCTGGAAATAGCAGGCAAGAGTATATTCCAAGGGGGAGGAGCCTATCGTTGCCTAGGGCCAGCTTGCTAGGCAACCCGAGGTCACGTCCTCCCCAGGACCTCCTCCAGCGCTTTCCCAGAATTCCACCTCTGAGCGTCCCAGTCAGGCTCTGTCACAGCACAGGGATCTAAGTTCTCGTCAGCTTGCGCCCTCCTGCTTTGCAAAACCGTGCGCGAAGCTCTCCGGCTTTTTATCCTGCTGTGCCACCGCGGTCTGCAGCCCCCAAAGCTAGCAGAATGGGCACCCGTGTGTCCTCTCACCTCAGCTCTTCCTGCGACTTCGTAAGGTGAGCTTCAGCCTCTGGCTGGCCATTTCTGGAGACCTAATTGCCCACGGTTGGGCCAGCCCGCTGTAGCCACCCAAGTCCCTTCACTGGTACGGCGTGTGCACCCCGCACAGCTCCTCCAGCAAGCGCGTCAGCCCAGCCGGCGTTGACCGGGTGCCCTCGTCCCCGCGGGGAAGTCCGCAAGCATCTGACAGACTGGCCAGCCCAGAAGAAGCCATGGCCTACCCGAGACGCCCCGCGGATGCCTCCTTCCCAAGACTCATTTCTTCTGTCTCCTAATGGGCTGGCCAATTGCTGGTTGGAAAACTGGCCCCCTGCTGGGAGGGCGAGGAGACACAGAAGACAGACGCCGACCTCTCCAGATGAGTAGGTGGCACGTTTAAGAGGCAGAACTTCTTAGGAAGCTTGCCTTGGGGCAGCTGAAAGACAAGGAGACCTCTGCACCCACCCTCCAGAATCTTCAAAATTTCTGTAGAGGCCTTAACGGAGGGGCTTAGCCGCGTGCGCGGTCCAGGTGGTCTCAACATCATCCTTCTCTCTCAGAGCCTCCTGGTTGACTCGGCTCCACTATGGAAAGGGTGGGTGGAATGTACATTCCAAGGACAGCGGCAGGCAGTGAGGACCCCCAGTGCCTGCGCCCAGCTGGCAGCTCAGCCTGCAGTCACATCCTCCCCACCCCGTGACCTCCTCCAACAGCAGGGGAAGTGTTAGATTCGTTTCCCAGAGGAGAACGCCGAGCCCATGGACGTGTGACGGCTTGTCCGTGTTCGCCCAGAACACTTGGCGTGGAGCTAAGAAGGTAAGTCACGTGTCTCTGTGATAGCACTGCGCGCTTTCCTGAGGAGCAGCGGGGGAATCGGATGGTTTATAATCCAGAGATGTCTTGAGTCTGGTCTTATAGACGGGAATGTCTTCTGTCCACCTCCTTCTGCTCCCGTGGTTTGTATCACTCATGCGACATTCGGCTCACTTGTCCAGCTTGATTTTTTTTCTCTTTAAACCAGTGGTTCTGAAAATGTGTTAAAATCATTCGGGGTGCTTTAAAAAATGCACCCCTCCCGGCTCCGGCGAGATGCTAGTTTAATTGCTTGGGATGGTGCCTAGAAATTGGTATTTGGAAACACGAGCCCTCCAGGTGACGCTGGGACACGTCCTGGTATGAGGACCATGGTTTTGCCAGCATCAAGGTGACCCGAAATCCTGTTAGAAATTCAGAATCTCAGCCCCTTGCACCCTTCACAGTCAGCATCTGTGTGACAACGTCACCGTAGTACTTGTGTATGCATCAAAGTTTGAGAAGCACTGTACTAAGGGCAGATGTCTACCTTGTTCATTGTTAGAGTGGACCATCTCTGACCGCACTCAACCTTGCAGAAAACAATTAATAAGCAAAGCATAACGGTCTTACCATTTGGGTGTGAAGAAACATATATTATCCCCAATGACTCGTCTAAAGGGTCTGATAGGACGTTATGAAATTTAGCACATAGTTTTGAGGAAGCCAAAGGGACCGCAGACGGTATTGGGCTTTTGTAACAGTGGGAAAAGGCTTGAGAATTAAACAGCCTCCCTACTTGCTGTATGATCTTGGCTAAGTGAGCTAACTTCAGTGAACTTCACACGGTTCTGATGGGAATGAAACAAACTTTTGCATGCAAATTGGCTTGTGCATGACTGGAGCTCAGTGAATGACAGCTCAGCCCCTATGAGTGGTGCGATCTTGGGAAAACATGTTTAAAATCTATGGAAATCTTTTTTCCACATCCTTAAAATGGGGAGAAGGGTGGTACAGATGCCTCAGTATTAAATGAGAAAATGCACATTTTTTTTAGAAGCGTAGATAGACAGACACCTGGCACCTGGAAAACGCTGAATAAACATTTGTTATCGTCATCATTATCATCTATGACATACATATCATAGGATTGGTCTTGACTTAGTAATTTGGCCTAAAAGAAACCTTTATTGCTTCTTGTCTTTCTTACTTTTCCTTTTTATTTCCTCCCATTCGTAAAGTTGCATTTTCTTTGTTTTCTCCTTTTCTCTGATGGCCCTACTAAACATCATCCTCGTTTCATTCAGACATGACATCATTATTGTGTTCTTAACGATCCTCTCCCCCAATTTCTGGCATCGGGAAGGGGGAAAGGGATTTGACGAGGGAAATCATGTTGGTGGTATGCCAAGATTTTAATCACCAGGAAGAAACCGGCAGTGATGGGAGTCGCCAGGAAAAAACACCTAAAAAACAGGTGACAATGACACAGTTCCACGTAGTAACAAAAATCAAGGTAGGGGTGGGCCCGAAGTGTGAAAGTCCAGTTTAGAGAAGAAAGATGGAAAAAGACCCCATCTTTCTGCGACTTCCCAGCCCTAAACACCTAGACCTGAGACAGCTACTTAATATATTACATCTTATTTCATAGCAAGCATTCCTTCTGAATGAACAGATTTTGGATCTATGGCTCCTTTTTTTTTTTTTTAAGAGAAATAGACATTTCCAAAAGAACAAATTAGCTAGCAGCTTCCCCCTCCCCCTTTCCCCCCAACCACCCCAAGTCAGAGAATCACTCTGCAGCCTCTCTCTCTCTCTCTCTGTCTCTCCTGCGTGGAATTACCCAATTACCTTCTAAATTATAGAAGGAAAATCTTCCCCACCAACTGTTCGTGGCAGGGCCAGGATGCACCGTGTTTCAAAACTGAAGGAAAAATGTAAACAAAAGAATCCCGCAGAACAGGGGGCAAGCTGTCCACATATGCAGATCCCAGCGGCTTTGATCAAAGGCAGAATTGCTTCCCCAATGAATGAAGCCGGAGCAACTAATAAACTCAGGCTCTAATTGCTGGCTGCAGATGTATTAACTGAAGCAAATGCGATGCCGCCAACCATTAATTATCTAATGAGGCCAGCAGTCTTCTGATGAGGTGGGGGCTGATTAAATATTAAAGGATGGCATATGGAAAGTACCAGGAACAAAAGATTTCAATCTGAAAAAAAAAAAAAAAAGATGAACGAAGGGGGAGAAAAAAAAGAGTGTGTTCGTTCTTTTCTTTCTTTCTTAAAGACAAAAGCTATCCCTGTGTCTGAGAAAGGTAATTAAAGCCCTATGCTAGCACAAGTCTCAAAGTGAGTTCGGTGAAATCTGACTTCTGAAGCGTTAGCGCAGATGAAAAGGTTTCACATTAAAAGGGGGTGACAGAAACATTCCGATGTTAAAGCAGTTGCCTCTTTGTTTAACCCTTCGAGCTAGGGTGAATGCCTGCTGCTTTAGCTATTTCTTCTGCTTTCCATTCCGTGGAAATGCATTTCCCCCTGATGGAAACTAGACAGTAGGTGTGTTCATGGGTAGGGTCCCTGTGGAAGTTGTCCCCAGCTCGGTCTTGAAGCTTCTCCTGCAGGGCATGCAGAGTGAATCATAAAAGGAGTGACTCTTTACAGGACTCTAGCAATATGCCTGGCACCCTGCTAAGCGCTTGACAGACATGATTTCATTTCATCTCCAAAACAACTTGGAAGATAGGTATTCTCCCCATTTCAAAGGCAAGACATTTGAAACTTAAAGGGGCAAAGTGACTTGCTCAAGGTCACGGAGCTAACGAGGAGCAGATCTGAGGTTTAAATGTAGGATATCGAATATCTTAGCTCATAATGATGGTATCACATGGCTCCCCAAATAAGAGTGGTTTGTTGGTCAAATACTAAATGAAGCATTCTTGTTTGACACCTGCTTCCTGTAGAGAAGGAGGGAATATACTTAAGTGGGTTTCTGATTGTACCTTGAGAAAGACCAACTGTCTTCTGTGAAGCACTCTGGCCTCCAGGAAGTTTTTGGGGTGACTAGATATTGTTTTTCTGGATCTGAGGTGTTCCTTGGGGGCAGACAGAAATTTAGTACTTAAATTAGGACAGTCCTAGGCAAGCCAGATGACTGGTCACCCTAATAGGTATAAGATAAAAGTTTATCTGGGTATTCTTAATTTAAAACCCAACCTATGTTTGGGTGACGTTATTACCAGATTTAAATCCAACTTGTATTGAAGAGGGATATAACTGAGAGGCAGGGATGTAGTAAAAAGATGACATTTGGAGTGATTTGGGTTATCATGCCCATGTTTGTCATTTTCTCCTCCAGGTCAATTTCTTGTCTAGAAATTCATGTGATTGATGAAGTGATCAATCTCTACATTTTCTTGCAACTTCAAATTCCTGTGAGTCCAAATGGGGGAAAATTGTCATTAGTGACAGTAACCAACATTCATGGAGTACTTTGCAGTTTGTAGAGTACTTTATATTTCATTGTCGAATTGTATTCTTATGCATTCTTGAGATATAGGCAAGCTTTTAAATGTTATGTCGAGAAAAGTGACATTCATTAATTTGGAGTTGTTATAGAAAAACTTTAAAGCAACCTGCATTAAAAATAAATTCAGTCGTAAGTTAAAACCACAGACATTTCTCCCTTGCCCATTCCAGTTACCTAGTGTTCCATACTTTGTGCATTTTAATGGAGGCAAATATATTTGAAAATATCCAAACTTAAAAGTGGCTTATTGGGTCTTTGTGTTGAAAAGAAGACCCCTTATTTTATTCAATCAGTTATCTTCTCTTCCTCAAATCTGTAGCCCAGCATCCTCTAAAGTGGATTCCAGAGTATACCGCTTCAGCAAGGTACTACAAAAAAAAAAAAAAAAAGAGAGAGAGAGAGAGAGAGAGAGAAAAGCTTCTGTACTAACTCCAGGTACATTTAATTTAACAACATGGATGAATCTCAAAACATCATCATGAGTGAAAGAGCAGATTCATTTTCAAAGAGGCAAAACTGATCTGTGGTGAGAAAAAATGCCGATGGTGATCTTTGCTGGTTGGTGGTGAAAAAAAAATCAGAAAAAAATGGTTTCTTCTAGATTCATGAGTGGGAGTGGGGATTGACTGGAAAGGGGCATTCAGAAACCTGGGGTGACAAATTTGGGTCATACGGATCTATGCGTTTGTCAAAATTCTTTAAAATTTTAATTTTAAAATTTTAATTTAAATTTTAAATTTAATTTTAGCTTAAAAAATCTTTAAAAAATTTTAAAATGTGTACATTTCCTTTGAGTAAGTTTTACCTCAATAAATAACAGAATCATACAATAAGATTAAGTCTACTTAATAACATCCATGCTAAAGTGTTTATCTTTGAAGAATTTTGAGGTGCTGCAATTTATTTTGAAGGGCATCAATAAATGGAGAAAAAGATAAATAGATGTATGGAGGGATAAGTAGATAGACAGATGATAGATAGATAGATAGATAGATAGACAAATATAGATTAAAAAGTTGGGTGAATGGATAGATGAATGGATGGAGAGATGGACAGATGGACAAATGGATGGATGATAAAACAAATAAATCAAAGTCTAAATTGTAGAATCTAGGTGATGAATACTTGGGTATTCACTGTATAATTGTTTCAACTCTTTCATTTGTTTGCATATTTTCATAGTAAAAATAGTGGGTAAAAATAAACAGATCATAATCTTAAGAAGGGTTTTATATTTAGGAAATGCCACATGTTATTTATCCCTAACACTTCCCCTTGGGGGTGTTTAGAGCTCAGAAACATATTAAAGGCTTTAAATCATGTAGTTAAAACAAAGTAAATAAACTTATTTAGCTTAATATTTTCTAAAATATTTGATTATGAAACTCTTGGTTTTATTTATACTTTCTGTTTGTATCAGTGGTGCATCTTTAGTTGTTTATTACCCTTTAAAGACATACTATCTCATCAGAGTGCAACATTAACATGCAGAATCAGGTATTCCATCAAAATGTAAGATATGGTAGTTATTAGAATCAGAGCTCTTTCTAAACTGGGCAGAGATGTTTTCATATTTTGAGCCAGAGTTTGCTCACCTGTACATTGTGTAATATGATCTTTTCTTGCAGGAATGTCATAAAAAGTAAATGAGGTAATTATGAAACGTGGCTACCTGTAAGGAAGGGTAGATGATTCATTGTTATGTTTGAAAAGTCTGAGCAGTGGAGCAGTGAGTAGGCTAAACAAAGATGAATCCATACCAAGGCATAACATGGTAAAAAACAAAACAAAACAAAACAAAACAGTAAATATTCAGAGAAAAAATTTAAATCCCAACGGGCAAAAAAATAGTTATGTATGAGTAACATGGTATAGACCAAGTCCAGACTTATTCACCTTAGTGAAGTCCAGAAGAAAATGGAGTCATGTCTTTAAAAATTCTGGGAGAAATTAGGAACTACCCATATGCCCATCAACAGTAGAATGAGTAAAGAAATTGTGGCCTATTCAGGCAATGGAATCATACACAGAAATGAGAGAAATGATCTGCAATTGTATACACCGATATCAATGGAAGGAGCAGGAAACAAAATAATGTGTACCTTATTATTTTATTTACATAAAGCTGAAAAGGAGACAAAATGAACGTACGCTGTTAGAAATAAAGATATTGACAATCATTGTGTTGGTGGAGGGAAGGAATGAGAGCGAGTAACTGATAGAGTGAAGATGGCTTTGGGTATTTTGAATACTCTGTTTCTCGATCTAAACTTTCTATCCATAAGAGTTACACTCATCAAGCCAGCTAGCTGTACAGCTCCAATATGAAACTGAAAGACTTAGCTACAAATCCACAAGTCTTAAATTGCAACATTTGGAATTCTTAACCGATAAAAAGACAGACTGAGGAGAAAAAAATCACAACTTATCAGTGCACAGTCAATCCTAGTGAAATATCCAAATCTCAAAGATAAAAATAATCTTTTTACACACGTTTTGATGACAAGAACAGATTACAAACACAGAGGAGAGAGAAAGGTTTCCAACTGCTCATCTACCTATGGAAATAGCTAGCAGAAACGAACAATGATGAAAATATTCTAGCCAAAATATAACTCATTCAAGAGCAGAGGAGAGCCTGTTTGAAGAAGTTGACTGAAGACGTACCTTAACCAGGAGAAAACGAGATGAAAAATGAATACCGCTAGAAAGGAAAAGACAAAGTATTCGACAAATAGAGCAACAAGTCTTGGGATGTAAGCATACCTAATGGGTTGATAATACTATGACTAGGTATTAGAAACTCTGCTTAGACAAGAATTTTCAAAACGGAAGCACACACTTCTATTTTGATAATCTGGAAACATGTAATGATACCTGGGAGCTGAATTTTTAAATGACTCCAACAAAATGCAGGGGTTGAGAGTGTCAGGGTAGGGGTGCGGGTTGGGAGGAGCATATTCCAAGGCTTTGGAAAGTGACAGTTAATGGACAAGTAGAACAAGCAGCATGGTGAGAAATACTACTACTGGCGCTTGAGGTAAAATATAGGTTTCAATATGGCCGTTCAGAAAGGAAAAGCTAGTGGGAGGCACTTCAGAGCAGCAGTTCCAAAGTACTCAGAAGGGTACAAAGGCAAAAGTCGATTGCAACATCTTAAATCAAGGTTGGTTGTTGCCCAGACCTTAGTGTTCGGATGGGCGGAAATGCCAGTGGATGAGCAGGCACGTTGCAGAATGTGGAGGTGGTCCCTTCACTGTCTCTGGAGGGGAGGAGATGTAGGAAGGAAACAGGTGCAAGGAAAAAGGACAGCATCTCTTTGAGCAAGGACAGCATCTCTTCGAGAAAGGACAGCATCTCTTCAAAATAAGAGCATCTCTTGTGTCAAGAGCTACGGTGAGTGGACATTGGAACACAAATTGCATTTTCAGAGAGGAGAAGTTGCAAAGATACCCCCTGGGCAGTCAGAGAAAGACTGCTGCAAAATAAAACCCAACAACCCACAGCTGCAAATCTCTTCAGTGTGACCGAGGTGCTGAGAGGTTTTACTGGCAAAGAGGGAAGTGTCAGATTCTGGGAAGCACGTCACCCCTCAAAACCAATTTGCCTGAAGTGTAAGGACGAGCCTCCCCACCCCAACCCACATTTTATTTTTTGATAATCCCCCTCTTTGTTATAATCTTCTTAATAACCATCTGTTTGCCTTTAGGCAGAGGCTTCTTAAATTCCAATATCAGGCTATTTTTATCATAGAAGAATATGTAAAGCAATAGAAAACAGTTTAATGGATTTTGGAGCCCGTGGCGCTCTTTAGCACGCTTTCCATAATGAAATCCAGTTACACGTCGCCACAGCTGACTGTTCACAAAAAATGAAGAGCAAACATTTCCTTCGTGTAAGACATCCCGGCAAAGCAGAGTAGGAGACACCCACCTGTGACACTCACCTGGCGTTGGAGGATTGTCACCTGCGGTTTGGTTCGGTGAAACCCAGTGGCGTTTGGGAACAGATTGTGCACCTGGCTTCCGGGAAATGGAGAATGGATGGTGGTTTTCAATGGAAAAAGACCCAGCGAGAAAAATGACTTTTCCTGGGGAATTACCATTACTGATAACCCTGAAGATTTCATGAGTTACTACTGGGGACAGATATACTGCCAAGGGGCTGATGGCCTTGATGTTTGACTGCTATACTTAAGGACACAGTCGCTAAGTTGTTTGTTGGTTTGAATTAACCAATTATGTCTTCAAACCTTGATAGAATAGCCTAGAGTTACAGAGAAAAATTGGCCTTGTGGGCCCTGGGCTTTGTTAGTAGGGGAGGCTCTGTGTAACAAGGCGGATAACAAAATGTTCTACGTTTTGGAAATCTGTAATCTCTAAGTTATACCCAAGGAGATGCAAACTTGAAAGAGTACAGGAATGTAAATTTAGGTGCATACACTTTATTCGAATTGTGGGAGCTGGCTGAGTGTTTGGTGACGTCTTTGGAAAGGATCGTGGAATAATTTAGGCAGCCTGGAAATGTAGCCTGGCCCCTGAGTGTCTGTCCTAAGATCCATGATGACATTGCATTGGCCCTGTAAATGAAGGATGCCTCTGGCCCTCTTTCAGAACAGCCTGATACAACAAGGCCATTACTCACATCTTGGGTTCTTAGTCTTGAGTCTCCAGAAAACTGTGGGCAGAATTGCTGTCCTCTGACCGAGAACATTAGAACAGGGAGAAACAATTGAAGCAGAGGCTAAAATACAGTGAGTTCTTACTGCGTGTCGTGATAAGAGTTTTTGATATGACCTCACTGATTTTGAATTCCTATCTCTGGTCATTTCTATTACTATTCCCATTTTAAAGAAGGAAAAATGAGATTCAAAAGGACTAACAGATATAGCTAAGTTTTACTATTATTCAAGTGTTGACACTTGTACTGGACTTGTTTAGAGTCTGCTTGACTCTGAACCCGGGCTCTTGAAAATCTTGTTTTACTGCTTTCTTTGTGATGATCAAAAATCTGACTTCCTATTTTTAGATGGTGCTATTCAATGAGAGATGGCAGGACTTGTCAAAGGACACATTGACTTATTGGTAGTTGAAATTAAAACCTGGATCTCTTTGTGAAAATTATTTCTCTATAAATTCTCTATAAATCTACAGATGGGGCCAACTATTCACTGGGAAAGTGTGTCCCCCGGAGTGTCTTCCACTAACTACAGAGAAAAGTCGACTGCATTGCTCTCCAAACCTATGGCATTGTTGAATATATAGTGTTGGTTTTCAAAAGGAGAATGTGAATGAAAGAAACAGTAGGGTTTATACTGACCTCTCGAATCAGCTTAAGTCACCTTTGTTCTCATTAAAACAGGCTCTGAGTGGATACAGAATAAGTAGCTGCCTAAATGGTATGATTTGAGAAGTACCAGAAGTACCCTTGCCCTCTTCAAATTACCTTCTGTCTCTCAGTCATAGTGTCTGCAAAGATTATTGGGCATTGCTCCTTTTAGTTAAAGCATATGTGCATTTATTCACTAATTTGCAGTAAGCATTTTGTTAAAAATTTTAATCATGATAAAGTACACATACGTAAAATGTGCCACCTTAACTGTTTCTAAGCGTGCCGTTCTAGGGTCGTAAGTATTGTTGTGTAACCGCCTTCCGTCTCCAGAAGTCTTTTCAACTTACGAAACCGAAACTCTGTCCCTGTTAAACACTAACTCCACGTTTCCCATCCTCCAAGTAACCGTCATGCTACATCTGTCTCTAAGAATTCTGACCACTCCAGTGGAATGGAAGTGGAATCATACAGGATTTATTTATCTTTTTATGACTGGTTTATTTTACTAAGCATAATATCCCTGAGGTTCATCCATGTCATAGCAGGTGACAGGATTGCCTTCTTTTTTAAGGCTGAATAATATTCCATTGACTGTATGTACTGCATTTTGTTTATCCACTCATCTGCTGATGGACAAATGGTAGATTGCTCCCACCTTTTGTCTAGGGTGAATAATGCTCTATGAACACAGGTGTACAAATATCTCTTTGAGACCCTGCTTTCGTTCCTTTTGGGTGTATATCCAGAAGTGGAACTGTTAGATCATACGGCTACTCTACTTTTAATTTTTTGAGGAACCTCTATACTTTTTTTTCAGCCATAAATATGTACTGAAATATGTACCACCAGGAGGATACAAGTGTGAATCAGCCATGAGCCTTCTAGATCACAGGTTCGTTGGGGAGGCAAATGAATATCAAATGCAATGACAGTAATTGGGCTAAAAGAGGCGATGAAGAACTGGCTAAGAGAGCACGGGAGCTCTGAAGAAGGTGAGCCTAGCTCTTCTCAGAGAAAGCAAGGGAGGCTTTCCAGGAGGTGGTGGCACCTGAAGTGAATCTTGAGTGTACGTTCGCTGAAGATGGAGCCTCTTTATCCTGGAGAAGAGATGCCTCAGGACCCATGACTGTTGTCGTCAAGTCTGTCAAGAGCTATCATGTAAGAGACTGAGCAGATGTCTTCTGCGTCACCCTGTCTGGAGGGAAGACAGACTTCAGATCAGTAGAAGAAAGATTGCCCCACATTCAAGCTGTCCACCACTAGTACAGGCTGTCATGAGGCAGAGAGTTCCACGTCACATTTCCAGTGACAGCCTGTCAGAGGGTCCCGTTCAGCAGCTGGGGTAGAGCTGGTAATTCCTGAGACCTCTTCCAACTTGTGGATTCGATTATTCTAACGCTGGTTCCACTGAAGCCTCTCTTAAGATTCATATTTATTCTCATATGTTTCCCTTTAAATTAGCGCTTATAGATATACCTACATATTTCTCTATATATGTAATATGTGTTACATAATATTATAATATAGCTGAGTGTGGATATATATAGATATAGATCTGACTGCATCTTCTAAGTGACATAATAATAACAGCTGTCATTTATTAAGCACCCTACTTTGTAATTGGGCTAAAAGAGGCAATGAAGGACTGGCTAAGAGAGCATGAGAGTACTATTTTAAGAATATTTTTTTTATCTCATTTAATTTTCACATTAGCCCTATGCATTGCCTGCTGTCATCAAACCTACTTCATAGACCTAAAGTCCGTGGCAGAGAAGCTGAGCGAGTAACTCATCTACGTTCACACTACTGACTGAGTTGACATCTGACCTTTGCCCCCAGAGGCTGGACTCTATGCTCAACCCTACAGTCTCTCAAGTGTGTTCGCTATACTATATAGTCTTCCTTGGTTGGGCAGTTTTTAAATAATGATTACCATAGGCCGTTATTCATTCTCAGCACAATCCTTTGAAACATATATTACAATATCCTCATTGAACCAGTGAGAAATGGAAACCCACTGGTCTACCATTACATGTGTGAAGGCAGAAATTAGGGCAGACCTGTCTGCCTCCTGAAACCATTAACTGGTATTTTCCCTCCATGTCAGTTTCTCTGGCATCCTAAGACTAGAAAGGGCATCTTGTCTTCTATTACTGCACGAGATCAGATTGTAAAATAGAAAATGGCATACGATAATTCTGACAGATGTTTCGTTTTAACGCATCCTACCCCTCACTCTACCCTGCCAGAAGAAACATGTTCTTTGGAAGTTTTGTGTGTAGATGAATTGTAAGTTTAATCGCCTTTTCCCCAGCTAACACATCACACAAAAGACATTGTAGAGGGCTTGGTCATAAAATGGAATTTTTTTTTCTCTTATTTTTAATGTTTGTTGCTGGAGAAGACCAAGTTGAGAATCAAGCACATGGGTCTCATGACTTTAATCAGGAGGAAACCCGCTGATCGATTTCTTTTTTAACTTTAAATTGAACAACTTAACCACTTGGCAATTTAATTAACTTTTTAAGCACAACATAAACCAGCCTGTGGGCCTTTCTGCTGTGGTATGTACTTAATTGTGGCAAATAGCCTAAGAAGTGGCAAGAAAAACAGATGAGACACCTTTATGGTGAAAGAGGCACCATCTGTAGTAACCAGCTAGGAGATTTTGTCACAATCTATCCTCTGGAAGTGTAACTCAAATCTTTAAAATGGTCCTCTGTTGGCTTTTCCTTGAGAGTTTAATAATGGCGCCGTGACAACCGTTAGGGGAAAAACAATACTACAAATCCACGGGAGCAGAATTTATTCCTGGTGAGTCCTAGGGAGGGCTTGTATATTCTTCTAATTAATTAATTAATTCAACAATATGTCTTCGGTACTTACTAGTGGAATAATTTTAAGGAAGAAACAAACCGATAATATCGAGGCTTCCAAAATACTGAAAGTTGAGTGGGAGGAAATAGATGTTAATGCAGCGAACAAAAACACAACCCTCATTCCCATTTACTGAGCATCATTCCTACCCTGCTTTCTTCCAGGATATGTACTGGTGGTATTATGATGCCGAATCCAAGTAGATAGTATTATTTGCCCATTATCTAGAAGGCAAGGAGACAGAGGAGGGTTATAGAAATTATTCAAAGTTCCAGAACTAAGTTACCTGTCTGGTATTCAAATGTAGGTTAACTCATCCACTAAGCCAACATTTGCCAGATTTGACTTATTTGCACACCACGGTTATCTCTTACGCTATGTTCATGTCTCACCTGAGTGATTATTTATTATTTTTTTCTTAATAAAATGTAGCCCCGTTTTCAGCAGCAAGGTATTTCAGATCAATAGTTTGATTTAACCAAGGTGACTGGCCCAGGAATCAAATGGCTACTTCGAAACCTCATGTTCTTCACCAGTTTTTTCATCTGCCAACTCAAAAGGCATCAGAAATTTTAGAACAAGAACTACAAGAATCTTACAAGTTTTTGAGTTTTATGGTTTCCCATGTTTATTGTAATTTTTTTCTCTCTACCATTTTTCATAGACATTGTAAAATAAGCAAAATAAGGAACACGTGCTCATTTGGGGGAACTAGGAAGAAAAGGCACAAGCGCTGGAGAGTCCTAATCGTTATGGTTGTATAACATTAGTAAATAGACAAACAAAATTTTCCAGGGTCATCCGGGTCAAACACAGTTTTGTCTGAGTCTCTTGTTCTTCCTGTTATGATCTATGTTATACTTCTTTTTATATCTCACCATCTCTGACTCAGTTCTTGTTCCGTTTCAACTTTCTTTCATCAGAGTGTGCAGGTACCTCGCACCTAGCTATGTTATTCTTCTCCAACTGTCACTTCTTCAGGCAACATGAATCCATTTTATTAGAAATACAAATAAGCCTCACTCTCCCGAGCACTGCTGAAAATAATTTTATTGGCAATGGCCTTTCCCTACTTTACAATGAAACTTGTGGTGGTTCGAGGTTCTATCACTTATTCTTTCAAATAGAAATAAAACGGATCGGTCACAGCTTTGTGGGTCTTGCTCCTTTTGTTATAATAATTAGATACTTTAAAAATCGTTGGTTTTCCTAGAAGTCATTCTGAATGTCAGCACTGTCAGGGATCTCGGTTGGAAATGGGAGGGGGCAAGTGATCAGGGATCCACCCTGAATCCAACCCAAATAGTTCAGTTTTCCTTTCTGTGCCCATTTTCCAAGTTAGTAAATTATGCTGTTGTTGTTAAATCGGTATTCCATGTCTTCAAGAACAGAGCCGGATGGATATGTACGTAATACAATTCTTTATTTTCAAAAACAGTGGACACTGATGACCCAAAAAAGAGTAATTGACTTAGCCGTGTAGACATGTGATGAGAAAGGTAAAGCCAGAACTTAGACTGAGCCCTTCTGAAGCTCCGATCCACTGTACCCCAAGCCTGCACGGAGGCTACTTAGGAATGAGGAAGCGAGAATCAGGCATTTTCTTCTCTATGGCCTATTTTTCTTTGACAGAGAGTCGATTTCATGGGTAAAATGAGAGGTTGTTCTCGATGGTCTCTGAGGTCCCACACAGCTCTCACAGTCAGTGATTCTCCCTCTCTCTCTGAACTTTTCTTTTATTCCCCTGTGGTGTGGGATGTAATGCAATGTGCTACAATATGAGAAAAACTTTCAAAGTCTTAGTGGATCCTAAATAGACTCATTTAATCTACACGGGGATTTGAATCCTCGCGTAAGACATTTTGCTTAATTAAGCCACATTCAAACATGAAAAAGTCATGTTCATACAAACTTAAGGATCAGATTTACAACTACCGAGCACCTAGATGGTATGGATTAGTCTCAATTAGCCACATCCTGATTCTTGCTGAGAAAAGGTCACCCGATTTTTCAGTCCTTTAGTTACTCAAAATTCAAGTCAGCCAGCTCAACCATGGTCAGATGTTTAAAAGGACACTTGGTTTATCGTGAAGTCTTCATGGAGAAAGTAGGATTTATTCATTCATTCATTTAACAAATACATACTGAGCATGCTGTGCTATCTTGTGTATTCGGCACGAAGGATGTACACCGATAATGAAGACCAGTCTGCTTCCTGCCTCTTGAATGTGGCCGTTTAATGAGGTTTCAGGAGACTGTAGGCTGATAAAATAAAATAAAAATAAAAAATAAAAAAAGACTAAGTGTGGTCATCTGGAAACCTTAGAGAAGAGATTTTGGAAGAAAGAAAGCAGCAGACTGTAGTAAAAATAAGATTTGTGTCTTTTCTCTCTCCCTTAAGATTACTTATAATTTTATTCTTTTTACAAAAGATGCATGTTCATTATAAACACACTAAGTGGTAAATACAGAAGGAAGAACTTTGCAAATCACCCCCATAAATGGTCATCCTAAAGAACCATCATTCATATTAGGTGAATATCATATTATTTTGTGCATAAACTCAGATTTAAGAACAGAGAAATACTTTATGTTAACATGTTTTTTTATTAAAGGAATCACATTTTATGGCATTTGGAGTTAAAAAGGGAAAGCTAAACTAACATGAATTTGATGGCATTGTTGAGATTCAAATAAATGCTTTTTTTTTTCATTGCAGAAGATATAATTTCCTAAAAGGCTCGTCTAATGTAAAGAAAAAGTGTTATATAAACATTAAGAAATTGGAGTCATTATTATGTTTTAAAATACTTTTGCTTTGTTAGATGATGTCATTTTGCTCTCTGCTATAAAAGATGAAACTCTTAACACAAATTTCTCCCGACCTCACTTCTTCACAACTTCCAGATTTTTCAGCTATATCGTTATTAATTTTGACATTGCCAAGGATGGTGACGTTCACATTTTGTTCGAAAACCATGGTATTTATAACTGCCAGATATTAGGACCATATCAAAATAGAGATAATGTTCATAGTCCTTTGACCACAATTTCTTCATTCCTGAATTCTTTGTTTTAAAGCCTCTCTTAAGCACTGTTGAACATCAATATGCAAGTGAACCCTCTGAGAAGCTTGTTAAAATGCAGATTATAATTTAGGAGGTTTGCAGAGGGGCCTGATATTCTGCCTTTGTTTCTAGGTAGCTCTGATGCACCACGATTTTTTTGTAGTGAGGCCTAATTTTCCAAAGAGCTCTGTTTTCTGAGTTCTTTACGGAGACTCACTATGTGCTTCCTTTATAACAAACTAATGCCTTGACTGCATTTATTCCTGAATCACATTTATATACATATTAGTCCATTTTCTTCTTGCATTACATTTGCTTTTGGAGAAATCTGGGACCAGCCAGAATTTCACTCTTTGTACATGATATCTTTTGTCTCCTTAAAGACTTAGGGGAAAAGAATCATTTAAAAAATTTTTACAGTTCAATAAGGCAAACAAAATATCCCTCATATATATAGATCATTCGGTTTCACATTTTCTTCTAAAATGTCTATATCCTTTGATTGTATAGACTTAGTTTTATTTTCCCCTTTCAAACAATGTGTCTTGTGTTATATCTTTGAATGCTTTTATTTTTGCTGTTCCCATTCATTGAGTTCTTTCCTAGAGAGACAATCATTCTCTTAATTTGAAACCATTTTTATTTGTCTCCTGGAAGGATATACCAGGAGACAAATCTTTGTTTTCTTCAACTAATATTTTTTCTCTGACAGCTTGAAACTTCTGGATTTTTATCTGCATCCACCCAGTTTATACCAAACATTTCTTTTACATCAGATCTAAATGATACTTATCTTTCCACAGCATCATTCCAGTTTCTCGCTGTTCCTCATTTCTTTCTTTGCATGTGCTCTCTCTCTCACTTATATTTTTAGTTGTCATTTCAACTTGTCTTTGAGTTATTATTATTATTTATGTGTTCTAGTTAAGTTGGTCTAATGCTTAAACATTTCTTTAAATCTTTTCTTTGCTGTAGTGCTAGATATTCAACCAGGTTAAGTTCATTTTTTCCTCCAGTCTTTTACTTTTAGCCATTCTCTTATTCCTCCCCTCCTGGCTTTACTTTACAATTTTTTTTCTTTATCTTTCTCATGTTTGGACAGAGCTACCCAGGTCTTCTTTTGTTCCCATAACACACATATGGTTTCTTGACACCTGTCCCACTGTGGAGGAAGCCGCACACTGAGCCACAGTGGAAGGCAGAGTATTCCTGCAAACCAGGGTTATAGCCTGGGAAGGATGCTCACCCAAAAGAAAGCACCTGCTTAGTGTGAAACAGAGCTCTGTATAGACTTCCTGGTTCTGTGAAATATCCTGAGATGCATCTTATTCCCACGTGGAGATGTATTCAGATTTATGCGCATCTTTCGATTCACTTTCCTCATGTGTGGTCGTACTCATTTTTTGCTTCTTTTGCTTCACTCATTTCCTCCCAGAAACACTTACTACGTTTTTTCCATCAAAAGAGGAAAAATTACAGAAAATGTCCACTGTCCCTTTGTAGTTAATCTTCCTCCATCCCCACCGCTGGCTCCAGGTTACCATTGATCTCCTTTTCTTCATCACTATAGATTAGATTTCTCTTTTATAGAATTACTTCTATATAGAATTATACATATACATATAATTACATATATATAAAATCATACAGTTCATACTCTTTTGTGTCTGGTTGATTTTACTTAGAATATCTTTGTGAGCCATCCATGCTGCTTCCTGTATCAGTAGTCACCGCTTTTCATTGCTGAGTTGTATTTCATTGTATGCATGTCACACAATTTGTTTATCCATTCACCTTTGGATGGACATTTGTATTTCCAATGGAGGGCTAGTAAAAATAAAGCTGCTATGATTGTTTGTGTTTAAGCTTTTATATGGATGTATACTTTCATTTATCTTGAGTAGATACCTAGTAGAATTGCTGTATTATATGGTCAGTGCATGTTTAACTTTATAAGAAATTGCCAACCTTTTTTCCAAAACAATTTCACCATTTTATATTCCCACCAGCAATTCATATTCATTTACATACTTGACATGTGTAGTTCTTATAAACAATGTTTTGATTTTGAGATCTTACTTTTCAAAAGGATTTGTTTTGTTAAATGTTGCTTGAGATAAGAAATTCATCAATGAGGGCAAGAAATATGTTTAAATATTAATTTTATAAAAAATGTTCATCAGGTTATATTTGTTATAATAAGTACACAATTAACTTTGATTTAAAAAGAGGGAACAGTTAAGGATACCCACTCAGTTTGCTCCTCCCCAGATATTGAGAGAATTAGTGAGAACTGCCCACCAGACAGCTTCTAAGAGGTCTTGGTGAGGACAAGAGGCTGGCTACACCAGGATGCTCTAGTTAAGGAAACCATTTTTTGGTATATATAGCACTGGATTGTGGTTTTACCTTGATTGGATGCTTGAAGGTGAACCTTTTTGCTCTTGATTACACTTTATCTTTTAATCAAATTTCAGGAGAGGGATGTTTATCCAGAAGTTGAAATCTGCTGTTTTAAGATGAAAGATCCCCATGGTGTTGGTACCTCATGATGGTATTATTTGCTTGGCGGTTCTGTCTTTCTCCCACTGGATGCCCACCAAAGATACGCCAGGTTAAACAGCTCTAGTCCTCTTTCAGCTCTTAGCTTCATTCCTGGCTGACAGTAGGTACTCAGAAATGTTTGCTGAATTAATCAAAGGAGAAGGGAGAGAGAGGGAGGTCTACTGAGCAGCTAGTGTGAAATAGACATGTCTTTAAATTTTTACAAGAACCAGTGATAAATGGGTGTTTCGCCTTTCAGATGAGGGTACTCACGTGTATAAAGACTTTGTGATTTGGTCAATGTAAACAGTAATGGCAGAGCTGGGAGTCAAACGCAGGTCATTATAAAGCTGTCATCTGTGTCCTTACATTGCAACACAGCCCTGGCTACCTGGGAAAAGTGAAAATATACCAAAAAGGACTACCTTGTTTATATGTGGTATACTGATTAGCCGCAGGGCTGGATACAGCCCATGGATGCTATAGTACATCCTGTACTATAGAAAACAAAAACATGAATTGTCAATTATAAAATATTTATGTGCAAACTGGGTTGTGTCATATCTTAAGAAATCAGAAGCTCTAGCAACATTGGGACTGTGACCTTCACAGGGACAATTGATGATGACTAGATGGCTGCCTTTCCTTTTAGATGACACATGCCTTCTGCAAGCCACCACAGCTCTCGCCTTCTGTCTGTGTTCTTTACAAGCTTAGACTCTGTAGGCATTTGAATTTGCAGGCCTGACTCAGGTGAAACTTGACCCAGACCCTCTGCCCTTCCAGAATGCATATAATGGAGGTGCATTCCATATTTAGCGGGTCCCAGTCCTGATTAGAGCATGGTCATAAGAGGCCTCTCTGACACAGAACATTGTCCCTGAGAATTCCTTAGGCCCTACCTCAGAGTCTGAAAGTGTCACTTTATTCAGCTAGGACTTACTGCATCCTCAACAGCCTGGGTAAAGGCAGCAGTGGGGAGGGTGTTTGGCAAATCTTGCAGGAGCCACTCTGAGTTGAGACTCTGGTCTCTAGGGAAGATGCAAGAAGAGATCAGGCTTGTGTCTGTGAGGTTGTTTTCTCTCCAGGGAGAAAGAGTTAATGAGAGCCCAGGAAGTTCTGTCCTCAGGGTCCAGAGGGGCTGCCTCCTGAGGAAAGGGCTGCAGGGCTGCCTCCTCTGAGGGATGTGTTCCAGAAGAGCAATGATGGGGGTCGTTACCCGGATTAACACTCCAGGGAGAAGAAGCTTCCCCTCCCGTCTCTGCTCTGTTGTTAGCTGTGATCTGACTCAGTCTCACCAGGGCCAACCCCAGAATGTGCAGGTGAGGGCTCTCGCCTGTAACTATGCCAGGAAGTCCTCTGTGTAGCCTGTTAATTGTGGGTGTTTAATATGGATAAACCAGAGTTTGAGAGAAAAAGAAAAAAGAAAAGAAAATCAATGGAGAAATCTCTAGAAAAGGTGAAACTATAAAGACAGAAAGCAGGTCAGTGGTTGCCTGGGGCTGGCAGTGGGTTCAGGAGTTGACTGCAAATGGACATGAGGGAATTTTTTGAGTTGATGAAAATGTTCTAATACCGGATTGTGGGGATGGTTGCACATCGGTATATCTCTGCTAAAGCTCATCAAACGGTACACTTAGGGTGAATTTCATGGTATGTAAATTAAATTTTTAAAAAGCTGTTACACACACACACACATGCCTAAAGTAATAATAATAGAATGATTCAATGAGGGAGCAACATAGACAAATAATAAATGATGGTGATAATGGTAAGGATGATGGCAAAGAATTACTGAGCCTATGGACTAGATGCCGAGCCCAGTTTTTCCACATTGTTGTCATTATTTCACTCTCCTTCCCCATGAGATAAGTTCTGTCACCACCCTCACCATGCAGCGAGGAAACTGAGGCTCGAGAGGTTAATGAATTACTCATGGTGCCAGTCATATAGGAGAGAACCGATATTTAAATGCAAGTGATACGATGCCAGGATGTAGTCCCTTACTGTCGATTAATTAATTCAGTCAGGCTATCATACGAGGCTTAGAGTTGAATATAAGTGGGTCTGATGTCTGACTTTATAACATCTAACTGTCCGAACTTGAGTACCTGTCTTCATCTGTCTAAGCCTCGGTTGTCACATCTGCAGACTAAAGATGGTGGTACCCACCTCGCAGGTTTCTTGGAAGAAAGAAATGAAATAAGATATGTCAAGCTGGGTGCATCTACAAAGCTCTCCAATAAATGCAGATGTTAGAAGGTGTCTATCCCTCAGCAGAGTCGTTGGTGCAGCGTATGAGCTTAATAAATATCAGCTCCTAAGGATGGATGTCATTTGTTTATCAACCAGTCACCTGGGCATTCAAACACTTGGAGAGTCACTGAATCAGATCTTACAGAAGCAATAGGACACTACCCTGCTCTCCAAGAACAACAGGCACGCACACGAGTAACTGTACTTGAATGTTTGAGTGCCTCACAAAGTGCAGCTCGTAACTTAATTGACTCCTTCCATGGTGGCACAAAAATAGAGGTCATTGATACATAGAGGAAAGGTGAGTCTTCACAAAAAAACAAACAACAACAACAGGAACAGAACATTGAGCTCAGCCTTAAAGAAGGAGTCTCTTTGTAGCTAAAGTTTATTGTTTTGACGTTTCCAGCATCTGTGCAAACCGTAGGCAGTGCCAAAGCAAAATTTTCCAGATTTTGCAGATCTGTAGAAACCTTGGCTTTCCTTATTCTGTAAGGCTGCCTTATGTGTTTGGGGATCTGAGTGTTCCCCTTACCTCATCTTTCTTCAGACAAATCCCGAGGGTTGCATTCTCAGGGTGGAATTCTCTGAGTGAAAATGCAGCACTGATTTCCTGAGTGTCTCTGGTACCATTTGCCCGCTCTGTGCCTTCTCCCCCAAAGCTGCAGTGCAGAATATGGCTTCTTGGGGATCCTGGGACCCAGCATTGTGACTCTGGCTGTGACATCTTCTGCATATCCCCTGTTGTGATAATGCAGCCATTTGTGCAAAGCTGTTCTCCTACCTGGAGAGTGATTTTACTCTTAGTATAACTCAGAGTCGGGTATTTCTAAATGACTATAACACAAGGAGGGGTGTTGTTTCCTCCCCTTCCCCTTTTATTTATCTTTTAAATTCCCAGGAACACATGGGTGCCAGCTACAACAGACTTACATACCTTCTTTCCCTGAAATTTTTCATTCAGGGGAAAAATCAGCCAAAGGTGAGGTCAGCACTGCAGATGGAGCGACGCAGAAGCTGCCTTATTTCAATTTTAAATCGCAGGAGTTAAGGCAGCACCTTAGAAAAAGGCTCTTCTAATTCTTAATAATGGTTATCTGCCTTCCTCTATCTGAATGAGAATAGATCAGGGGGGAAAAAACACATTGAAGGCCAGGACCCAGGATATTGTAATTCTCTAAAGCTTTGACTGAGGAAGAGAAGAGAAGGAAATTCTGCACTCACGATCATTAGCCAAAGCCCTGTGTCTGTTACAGACTGAATTCTTTCAAGTGTCTCTGTCTCAGAAGTTATTAGATGAGAAGGGGACTGGCTCTCTACACGGGCGTGCAGTAATTTATAAATCATGTCCATCAATTACCTGCTTCCTCATTCCGCTGATATTCTTCCAATTGTCTTAATAGACCATAAAAATGTAAATGCCATGGGAAACCGTTAAATGCTCAGCTATTTAGCCCAGCAAGCCTCCTCGTTTCATAGTTTTGTTCATTTAACATGTACAATTTGGAACCGAGTGAATCTAATTTTGTAGTCGGTTGGGAAGTGAAGCCGCCTGGGGCGGAGGGCGGGAGGCGTGTGTGCTCATTTTCCTGCAGGGAGCAGCACTGGTGGGCAGCTCACTCCTTGACCTCCCTGAGTGCTCTCTCGTCAAACCAGATTCTCAGAATGGCTAATGCATTTGGCTCTCATTATGTAATTTAGAATGAACTGTTTTGTTTTATTTTTTCTTTCTGATGTGGGATTATTTGGGACATTCAAGGGAATTGGATATACCTTCGTGCACAATAGTTCATGCAGATAGGTAGCCTGCCCAATCATTAACATTATGTGAATTGATTCTTTTTTCTTTTAATTAATTATTTTTTATAGTGACATTAGTTAACGAAATCCAGTAAGTTTCAGCTGTACATTTTAATAGTAAGGTGTATATATATTTACATTATGTGTTCACCTCCCATAAATAGATTTCTTTCTGTCACCACATATTTGACCCCTTTACCCTGTCTACCTCCCCCTTCCCCCCAAACCCATAGTCTCTGGGAACCACTAGTCTGTTGTCCATGTCCATGAGTCTCTGCTTGTTTTTTCTGTTCATTCGTTGCTTTTAAGTTTATATCCCACATATAAGAGATATCATGTGATTTTTCTACTTTTTCTGCCTGGCTTATTTCACTTAGCATGATTATCTCGAGGTCCATCCATGTTGTCGCAAATGGCAGTATTTCATCTCTCCTTATGGCTGAGAAATATTCCATTGTATATATGTACCACAGCTTCTTTAGCCAATCATCTATCGTAGGACACTTTGGTTGCTTCCACGTCCTGGCCACTGTGAATCATGCTGCTATGAACATCGGTGTGCAAATATCTTTTCAGATATGAGTTTTCAAGTCTTTGGGGTAAATACCCAGTAGAGGAATTGCTGGATCATATGGTAGGTCAATTCTTAGTTTCCTGAGGAATCTTCATACTGTTTTCCATAGTGGGTGTACCAGTTTGCAGTCCCATCAGCAGTGTATGATTCTTGCAATGCCTCCCTCTTTGACATCAGCTACGCTTTGAATTAAGTACCAAATCTAAAACTGTAATGATAATTAACAGAGAAGCAAGGAGTAAGAAGTTGGGCAGGGGAGGTGGGACAAGGTGGTGAGTCTGTCTTGCAAAGCACTTAAACTTTATTTATTGAGTGATGGAGTCTATTAAAGGTGTCTGAGCACCCAGGATGAGGTGATTAAATGAAGTGATTTTGCATAAGTCACTTAGAATAATGTTGAACATTGGAAAATGTTCGCATTATAGATCAGTGAGGAGGAGGAGAATTAATCAAAATAGCACACACATAGTAGGAATTCTCTACTATTCGTTTATTAAGTGAATGAACGAATGAACGAATGAACAGGCCTGATGATGACATCAGAGGCCAGTTTATGAATTGAACACGAGGACTTGGAACTGCTAAGTACTTGGGATAATGATCTTGGTTTGACTAAGGGAGCAGGAGGAGAGGCCAAGTTATTTCTAAAAGTTGCTTGGTAAGCATGAGATCCTGAACACGGGCAATGGGAGTTTTGCTTTGTTTTGTTTTGTTTTAATACAAGAACTGGCTGCTTCATATCACCAATCTGTGATCTCCAGATACATCTATCATCACACTCAGGTTAAATGAGCCCAGATGTCCAGTTCCTTCAATCGCCTTGCTAGTATCCTATCTCCTTGGCATAGGTACTGGCTGGACACCAACACCCGAGTCTGTAACTCTCCCTTTGTTAACCATCACCAACCCCTTTTGAGGAGCTTAGATTTTAACCAGACATATATTTTTTTAGTTAATTAATTATTTTTTTTATGATGACATTGGTTAACGAAAACTGGTAAGTTTCAGCTGAACATTTTAACAGTAAGGCCTATATATATATATTTACATTGTGTGTTCACCTTCCATAGTTAAATTTCTTTCTGTCACCACATATTTGACTCCTTTTACCCCATCTTCCTGGCCTTGCAGAACTCACCACCATTCTTTCTCAATACTTTTTCATGTACTGAGGCCATATTTTAACCTCAGAGGGTGACCTTATTTCCCATTCCTTCCGGAAAGGGGGTCCCTTGCACTTGCCATTCTGTCCCACCTGAAAAAAAAAATCACACACACACACTGAATAGATCTAGTGCAGTCACAAAGTCAAAGCGAAAATGTGTTTTGCCCAAAGTCATTCTAGACCGGAGACCATTCACAGACAGTGAAATGAGTATTTTCCCTTTCATTTTGTAATCGGAAAGATTTATGAACCATGACTGTTTGAGTCATGGGGAAGAATGTCCTGACTCTTAGATGTAGGCTGAAGAATTTAGAAACGAAGGGTCACGACATCTGCAACCTACTTTCCATCGAGAGCAGAAAATGCACATGCATATACATAGGTGGAGCTAGGTATGCATAAAGCAAATGTGGTCAAATTTGAACAATTGTTGGCTCTGAGTGGTAGGTGTAGGCATTAAACTAGTCTTTCGACGTTTCTCTGTGTTGGAAAATTTTCATACTGTAACACTGGACAGAAATTTGGGCTGCTTTTTGATTCCATTTTATATATCCAAAGGAGTATTTGCTCTCTTCCTTTCTTCCGTGATACTGACATTAACCATTCTGACGTGTGAAACGCTTTGACTAGTGCCTCCTTCCACCATCCGGTTACATTTCGTATTCTATTCTTTTATCCTCTTATAACCGTTTTGTCCAACTCTCTTCTCCTAGAACATGCATTTGCTTTCCGCTCTTAATGTAATTTTACATTTAACAAGAGTAGGCTTCCTTTCACTGTTTCTTTTCACTGATGTCTTATTTAATAAATCAAAACCATCTCTAGCCTCTGAGATTCAGCCCATCCAGCACTCAATTTCTCATTAGGATGGGAATGTCTGTAACTTTCCCCTCGCTAGGCTGCCACAAAACGACTTTGCATTTAGTGATGGTGGCCTAGAAGTTACACGAAATTAGATCTGACTCAATTTAGCTCACTTTGATCCCAGCTTCTTAACATAATTTTCAAGTGTTTGACCCAATCAAGATCATGAAGTGGAACATTTGAGAAAACCTGATTACTGAAAACCTATTGGAAGATGTTTAAAGAAATGGCACTTCATGGGGGATATTGCTGTGCGTGAGGCAAGACATGTCAGAATCAGCCAACCAGACAGGCACCTTGGTGTCACTCCTCAGAGAGGAGGACACAGTTGAATAGGAAGAAGGACGCGGATCCTGCAAACGGAAATGGAAAGAGAATAATGGTTGTTTTAGCAACTTACTTCTTAAGAGAGTTCTCTGAATACGACTGCATCTGCTGATGGTGGTGGCACTGAGCCCCCTATAGACAGAGGTCTTACCCTTGGGAAAGACCTTGACCAGAGGAAGTTCTACAAAAGATTTGCCAATTCACTTAATTCTCATAACAATGCTTTAAGGTTAATGGGGTCATCCCAATGTCAAAGGTACAGAAACTGAGGCTCAGAGGTTTGAGTAATTTGCTTAATCACACACAGCTAGTTAGTGGAACAACTGGATTTTCTCAAGTCTTTTGGCCTGAGCCCTTAGATGTAAACAGGGAATTCAGAAATTATAGACTCCAAGCATTCTTTCCCTTCCTTTCTCATATTCCCATCCTAAACATTCTGTGTATGCATTCGTCAGTTGATGGACATTTGGGTTGTTTCTACATTGTGGCTATTATGAATTATGCTGTTATGAACATTTATGTGCAAGATTTTATGTGAGCATATGTTTTCTGTTCTCCTGGGTATATATGTAGGAGTGGGATTGCTGGGTCAACTGGTAACTCTATGTTTAACTTTTTGAGAATCTGCCAAATTGATTCCCAAAGCAGCTTCACGGTTTTACATGCCCACCAGCAGTGCACAAAGGCACTGCTCTGTATTCTTGCCAACATTTGTAATTGTGTCTTTTGATTATAATCATTTTAGTGGTGTGAAGCAGTAGCTCATTGTGATTTTAATTTACATTTCCTTAACGACTCATGTTGTTGAGCGCCTTTTCATGTGCTTGTTGGTCATTTGTATATCTTCTTTGGAGAAATGGCTATTCAAATCCTTTGCCGATTTTTAATTAGGTTATCTAACCTTTTATGGAGTTTAAGAGTTCTTTGTGTATTCTGTATACCCTTATCAGAGATATGATTCTAAGATATTTTCTCCCATTCTGTAGCTTTTCTTTTTACTTTCTTAATGGTGTCTTTTGATGCACAAAAATCTTTATTTTTGATGAAATCCAATTTATTCTATTTTTCATGAAGAAATACACATACATTATCTTTTAAAAGGTTTAATGTTTTAGTGTTTTAGCTCTTACATTTAGGTCTTTGATGCATTTTGAGTTAATTTTGTATATGGTGTGATATCAGGTCCAAATTCATTCATTTGTATGTGGATATCCAGTTGTCTCAGCACTATTTATTGAAAAAGCTATTCTTTCCTCAATGAATGGTCTAGGCACCCTTATCAGAAATTCCCTGAATTTACTTTTGTAGATTCTTCTCAATTATCTTATAGAGTAGGAGAAGTATATACAGCAAATTTTTTTTTGATATGAACACGAGCAAGCAAATCCACACACATATACATATATACACTCATATGTATGTGTGTGTGTGTGCATGTGTGTGTATATACATATGCTTTTCCAAAGATCAGAATCTCTCAGATTTATACCTGGAAAACAATGAAACTCCAACCTGATAACTGTACTATTTGAGATTTGCAGATACAGCTGAAGATGGGCAAAATGGTGCAAACTGGAGTACATTCCATATAATAGTTATTAAATTAATTCTGCACTAAAATCGCTCATCTTTTTATGGAATTCATGCATACCTGCCCTTTTTTATAGACCTCTCTCTCTGCTATTGCTATAAAACTTGTTCAAGAAGAACGTCATTTGGCTCAGCAGAAATATCACCTGCAGCAACAGAGAGAGAAATCTAGCATTGAAAAGCAGGCTGGGAGAAGGCGCCGGAAATGGAAACCTTGGCCCATCTGGGTCTGCTTAGCTAGTAGATGATGTTTTTCTATATTTACATGCCAGACCTGAGAAAGCTCTTCTCCTATACTGTTCATCGGAGGTGCTGGGACTCTGAGAAGGGACATAAAGCAGCACAGCAGGATGAAAGACCATGGAAGTTGGAGTCAGCTAGATTTGACTTTGAATCTATGTTTTACTGTTTTATTTATCTCTGTGACCTCGGGCAAGGGACTTCATTCTCTAACTGTTTTTGTCCCTTAATAAAATGATGTGATGATACTTTCATGGAAGGTTCCTAAGGATTGTGAACAAAATAGGTTGAACACCTAATTCGATATCCACACCAAGAAAACATTAATACAGAGGTGTTATTATTGTTATAATTATTACTTAGGTCCCAGTAGACCTTTTGACTAGGATATTTCTGTTCAGTTCACAGATATTGACTCAAATATCACTTGCCCAAAGAAAACTTACACCGCACTGTCCCTTACTGCCCACATACACCTGAACCTCAGTCCCATACTTGTGAATGTCCCATCCCACATTCTCAGAAAACCCAGCACTTTTATTCTTATTACACATATATGTACTCCACTTAATCAAATGTTTAATGTACTGTTTTTCCTCTTTTTTATTTAAATATAAATGACAATAAAAGTCAGTCATTACAGGGTCGTTCCATGAGTTTTGACAAACACGATAAATTTGCCACCACCAAAATCAAAATATAGAAACTTTCTTCCTGTCCCTTTGCAGTCAACCTTCTCCCCAACCCCAACCTCTGCCAGCCACGAATGTTTTCTGTCTATATGGTTAGCTTTTTCAAAAAGCTCTTTCAAAAATGGATCGTATTTTTTACACAGCCTTTTAAGTATGGCTTCTCTCACTGAATAATGCATTTGAGATTCATCCATGTTTTTAGTGAATTAGCAGTTTATTTATTTGCATTGCTGAATAGCATTCCATTGAATGGATGTACCACAGTTTGTTATCTGTTCACTCATTGAAAGACATTTGCATTCTCTCTACATTTGGGTGATTATAAATAAAATCCCTGTAAACATTTAAGCATATAATTTTGTGAGACTCTAACATTTCATTTCACTTGGGCAGATACCCAGGAGTGGAATTTCTGGATCTATCTACAATATTTTATTTCTTAAAAAAATAGAATATCTAAGGCAAGTACAATGTTGGTTTGATAAATGTGAGTTATATGAACATTTGTGCTCTGTATAATGTTCTGTGTAACTTTCTTATGCTTAAACCATTTAAAAAAATAAAACTCACAGCGTTATGCAATATAAGTCAACTCAACAACTCAGATGATAAAAGTACTTCTTATTATCTCAAGATGTGCACATGGGCTTCATTGTGGTGATAAAATCCTTTTCTACTAAAAGATACTAATAGTTTACCATTCCTTTGAAACCTCTTAATGATTCGATGAGAAGGAATGAATCAACCTTATCTAGAGCTGACAAGGTGGCCCCTTGGGATGATGCAAATCTCTCTTTATGGTTCTACCTTCTTGGCACTGCTGAACTCCACACAGGAGGCTCACAAGTTTCTTCTTCCTCCACCTTCTTCCCTTCTTCCCTTTTCACCTCCCCTATGCCTCCACCTGACCAAGGTGCCATTTTTACTTAATTATTGCTCTTCTCTCTCACCTGTTCTTCTGAAAGGAGCTTTCCAGGGAAGGCAGAGAATTTCTAAGACATCAACCCCTCTTCTGAATATAGATCATCATAGCAGGGTCCCATGGGCCCCCATCCCTACCTGGGGTGAGGAGGAGGGTTACAAGAAGGGAGGATGGAGATAGGAAGCCCGTGGCACTAAGCAAGAACGAACAGGTAAAGGAGCAGAGAATGTCACATCCTAGCACATACTTATCAGGCAGCAAAAACTCGGGTGGCCCCTACCAGCCATCTAGAAGGTGACAGTAGGGACACTTCCAGGCAGAAAATGCTTTTCATAAAGTGCCTTCAGATTATATTTCAGAAAATGGCATTAGCTGCGGTGGTGATTAATGGTCTTCTAAGCTTACAAAACATTCATCAGCTTAGCACTCAGGCCCTTCAGTAATGCAAAGAGGGAACATTGACTAGAAACATGAAATATGGGCCAGTTCACCATCCACTAACTAAAATGTTTCATCTGGTAATCACTCTGGAGCAAGATTTATTTGGGGTTTCACAAACATCTTTTTCATTTAAATTAGATTTAAAGAATTCTCTTTCTTCATATTCCGACTTCTTAGAGTTTAGCTTGGGCTGGCTTCTTTTTTTTTCATTAACCCTCTCATAATCATCTCCCCAGTCGTGTTTCCAGGGAGAAAATGATATGTGGAGCTGAATAAGTCTTATTAAAGCCGCTGGAAGTTTAGGGTGATGATATGTTTTGCGAGAAGTGGGCTGAGAGTTTTTTAAGTAAAGAAATCATGAAGAAGTCTGATGGAGAATTGGAATCTCATTCTTCCCAACAAGATTCCAGGAATCCCTGGCTTGTGCCGTGAAGCTCAGCTTGAACATGATCTCTTCTCAGGAGCCATTTTTTTCTTTCTGCCCACTCCACATGGACACTAGCGCATTCTCTCCACTCTTTCTCCCCTCAGTGCTCTCCTGCTGCTTCCATGATGGTGTCCGTCACAATATGTCACAACTCTTCTCACATGGCCATCTCTGACATCATTTCTGTACCCCTTAATGCCAGGAGGCTCATCTCAGTTATGATTGAATCACCAACCCCCCCACACATACACACACACTCAGCAACTTAGCCTTTGCTAGAGTCTGGCATTCAGCAGCTTCTCACTAAATACTTGATGAGTGAATGAAGGAATCTTTTTGTGCGTAGTCTGTTTGCTTAAACCTGGAGAGAATGACAAAGAAAGGCAGCCAGGAGGTAAGTAGTTGGGCAAGAAGGAAGGAAAGGGGAAAGGAAAGAAAAAGAAAATTATATTCTATGACATATCTAATGGAACACCATTTTCAAGATATTGAGAAATGGCTCAGAGAGCAAATTTTGGAAGGAGTAAAGAATCTTTAAGATAGCAAGCGAAACCAGATAGTTTCGTATATGAGTCTTAATATTAGCAATGATTTTTCTCTCTGCTATTATACTTATTTTATTGAGTCATAAACTATATAATCTCCCAAGGCATTGCTTAGCCAACTTTTGGTGTCCTGCTAAAAATAAAATAAAAAAGGAATAAATTAGGATGTGATGGCAGACTTCTAGGCCGTGTTTCTTTATATATTCTCTCAGAAAGCATGAGCATGATCTGTGATTTGAGAAATCCTGTTCTAGTGAGGAAAAAAATATTCCAATGTTTAATTTTGTTGCATCCAATTTACCCAGTGACTTTGGGCCCCCTAAACTTTGTTTTCCATAAGCATATTTATATTTATTAATTCAGACCCTTGAAACTGCAAGCAACAGAAATCCAACTCAAACATACTTAATCAGACAGACAGACTTATCGTACCAAGTAGTTGCATTTAACAACGCTGAGGGTCAGGTGTGGTCGACTCCAGTGACCAAATAACATCGCTCGTCAATTTCCAGGCTGTGCTTTTCTCTGCATGCAGTTCCTTCTCAGGAAGGCTCTCCCCAAGTGGTGAAAACATGGACAATTCAGCTCTAAGCTTTCTGTGAGACTGGAAATCTCCAGAAGAGGGGAAATAAAGCTTTCATTTTTAAGGTAAATTTTAGTAAAGGTGTCACTGTGGTAAGAATAATGGAAGCGTGTGATGTTTTCATTGGCCCAATTTACCTCAGAGGAGCGCAAAATCGTAGAGTAGGAATGATGGCCCCAAGAAAACCAAGCATTCAAGAGGCTATTTCCAGGAGAAAATAGATGCTGAAAAAGATCATTTATTTCCTTCCTTCCTTCCTTCCTTCCTTCCTTCCTTCCTTCCTTCCTTCCTTCCTTCCTTCCTTCCTCCCTCCCCCCTTCCTCCCTCCCTTTCTTCCTCTCCCTCTCCCTCCCCCCCCATCCCTCCTCTAAGTAATACACTTCCTGACCCTCAAGGACAAGGGTTAATTCCCAAATAGCCCTAGTGCCAGCAAGGCCTCTTAGATCTTTGTCTTGCCAAAAAAACAGCTCCGTGCTGAATTTGCAGAAAGGTTTAATTTCTCCTCTGGAGCTCCGAACAAGGTTATTAAGAGACCCTTTCAAGTTCTCCCTCTGGGAAACTCCACAAACAGCTGCACTGAAAGGAGAGGGAGGAAGCACTAAAACGCTTGGAACTCGGGCTGTGTACCTCCCAGCAGTTCGGGCTTGATCCGGGCAACCTCGAGGTGGGGGCAGCAGCAGGCCGGGGCAGTTGGTGGCCGGAAGACTTTCAGCAAAGCTCGTTTCTGATTGGATGCCTGCCAGTGAGTGCCCCGTGCTGCTATTATGAGGGGGCTGATATCCAAGGAAGACTGTGGTTTGGTTTAGGACAATGGTCAGGTGCTCAAAAAATGTTTTATGGTGACTGAGAGAAGGATGCTATCTCCTCAGCTTGAGGGGACAGACATGCCATGAGACTTCTTGCTGGGATGGATGTTACAAGACTGCTCTGAATAGCTGGCCTGCCTGTTTTGTTTGTGATGCGTAAATCGTTGTAGGAGCCGTGACCAGGAAAAGCACGGTGTGCACAGAAAGTTAACTGAACTGGGATGCAGATCTCAATGTCCACCCATCCACTGACTCGCCCGGGAGAATTCCCCTTCCCTCTCTGGGCTTCACTTTCTTCATCTTACAAGGAAGAAAGTCAGGCTAGATCAGGGTCGGCAAATGATCTCATCTCACAGATTCGCTCTCCTGGTTGGCTCTGTGTTGAGAAGGATGCTGAGGTCGTATCTTACTCTTCAAGAAATAATTAGGCAACTGAATTGAAATTACTTGCCATGACCATGGGAAAGGCTCTTTTTTTATTTCCCATCCCTAGAGAACATGATATCCAGAATCCTTTCTAGATGGGACATTTTGGTATTCTAAATACTTTAACATTTTCCTTGATGTTTGAGACTAGATCATTATTTTGAATCCCTTGCAATCATTTTAAAAGTTACCCCACACCAGTCTTCTGCAAAAATATAGGATTATAGGCAGTTTGGGGGTATGAAATTTCAAAATATATATAAAACACCGAACACAGACATTTCATTTGCCAAGGTTTTCAGCTTCCCTGCACTGCGTGTTCCAGTAAGTGAACTCGGCTGTACGTTAATAAATGACAACGTGTAAAATCACTGCCTTTGCTGTGCTAGTATTTTTCTTCCTCCCTCAGCTCTGGTTACATTGCTCCTTTCTGAGAGTCCAGAGCTCCCCGCAGATGCCAGACACCCACATCTGAGCTGCTGGAGTGTTCCTGGGTCAGGGTTTTCATCAAAGCTGGTGGCTTTTCAGTTCATTGTATTCTCCTCAGCTAAGCTGTCACTGTTCTTCTCCCCTCACATCTTTTAAAGGACTTCTTTGCACAGCAATTCCATTCAACAGACACTCTCCCGTGTCAGTTGTGGTTAACTCCCTGTGCTAAGTGCAAGAGAGAAACAAAGATGAATAAGACAGTCGTGTGTCCTTGAAAGGGTCGCCAGCGAGGGAGGGAGACTTGGACACCACTCTGGTAATAAAAATCAGGCTGTGATAAGTACTTAAAAAGAGGTCTTCAAAAACAGAAAACTATGAGAGGAGGGAGCAAAGTAAAATATGTTCCTGATGAGTAGGCTTTGGGTCGGTTTCCAGAGAAGCTATCTAAACTTGGCAGTGAAGGATGGATGCTAGGAGCGGGAAGAAAGCTATTTTCCACTGCAAATAGCCAACATTTGCAAAAATGTGAGATTGTGGGTGCCTCACATGTCTGGAGAACAATGGATGAATGTTGAGGATGGCAGGAATATACAGCTTGTATGTAACAGCAGTGGGGATGGAGGTGGGATTTATACTGGGATCAGAATTTCGAGGGTCTCGAGAACAATCTTACTTCCTTTTACAAAGCAGATATTGAAAAACGGTATATATAACAGACAGGGGTTCACAGGCTGAGATGGAGGACAACACACAGGGTGTCCACTCTGAAGGGACTGTAAAAAAGTAGGATCACATACAAAGTGGTAGCTGCAATAAAATGTGTAATTACTTCTCTAATGCAGATATATAGAGCAAATATCTAATATCTAGTGGGTAGGATAGAAAAAGTATGGACAAAGAAATGGGAGATGGGATGGAAGGTTTTTCCAGACACGGAGACTGGCATAAGCAAATACATGGAATCATGATAGATTCTAGCATGTTTTAGGAAATTGTGATAAATGCAGTATAGACAAAATGTAGACTAAATTGGTGGTGGTGGGGGAGACAAGTGATGGAATTTAAGACTAGAAAGCTGTGGTTAATCTGAATGAAGGAAGACAAAAAGGAATGCTTAATTCATTGCAAAGTGAATTATAATTTTTTTTTTTAATTGCAATGGAGGATGTTTGATCGCGCTAATATTCAGTGCCCATTTTAAATTGTCCTTAATGTGCAGGGTATAATCAGCTCTCCACATATATTACTCCTCATAATTTTAAGGTCAGTTAAGTTTCCACTTTGTATGGAGAGGCCCCATGCGTAGAATATATATGTAACAAAATGGAATTTTATCGTTAATATTGAAATCTTTCGTAATCTAGACTAGAGATGTCCAAGAGGATTTACTGTGATGACATAAATGTTCTGTACTGTGTAATATGATATGGCATTCACTAGGTGGACGTGGTTATGAAGTACTTGAAATGTGGTTGATACAACTGGATGTTTCATTGGGCTTATTTTTATTCAAGTAGCCAGATATGGCAGATAGCCACCATATTGAATACTACAAGTCTATACAAAGCAAATAAATGAATATCTGAGATACAAAATTTGACAGAAATAAATATGCAGAGCACCATTGCAAGAATGAATAAGTGAGACAACTCATTGCAAAGAACTGTGTCAAGTGGGCATGCCATTGATTTCTTTCTGGAAGGTATATGGAGAAGGAGAGAGAGAGAGAGAGAGAGAGAGAGAGAGAGAGAGAGAGAGCGAGAGAAAGAGAGTCTGAGATTTCTTTCTTCCTAGAATTAATTTCCTACTTGTTAGAATCATTGAAAGAGCCGAGATGAACACTGAAGGGTTTTGAAAGCAACAGACATGAAACAGTATATTTTAAGACAAAGCTTAATGCTCCACCTTAATGCAAGTATATTGACCTCTAATAAAAAGATGTATACAGTCCAGGATCCTTAAGAAGCAAAAACCTCCAGCATCCCTTCCTGTTCTTCTCGTACCAGGACCACACTTCTCTTCTGGGCATCTGCCATTTTCACATTCCAGGTGGCGCTCCACAGAGCCTTATATCTCAAACCCAGGGCTTACTACATGGCCCAGGACTGGTCAATAAGAGTTCTCCACCATGGACTCAATGATTGGTCACTGAGGGATGAAGCAGCCATGCTAACCAGAAACTTCCTTGGAACCCATTCTAGATCCCAGATGTTTCTTCTGAAACTAAAATCTAAAAATACTGTGGAACAGTCTGGAGGGTTCTCAAAAAATTAAAATGGGATCTTCCTTCTGACCTAGCAATTTCACTTCTGGGTATTTATCCAAAGAAAACCAAAACAATAAATCATAAAGATCCATGCACCCCTATGTTCATGGCAGTTCAATTTACAATGGCCAAGATATGGAAGCAACCTGAATGCCCATCAACAGACGATTGGATAAAGAAGTTATGGTTCATATACAATAACATATTATTTAGCCATAAAAAAATGAAATTCTACCATTTGCAATGACGTGGATGGACCTAGAGGTTATTATGCTGCGAGAAATAAGTCAGAGAAAGATAAATACCATATGATTTCACTGATATGGGAATCTAAGGAACAAAAAGAACAAACTAATCAAAAAATAGACTCACAAATATAGTGGACAATTTGGTGATGGACAGAGGGGGTGGGTGTTTGGGGGACCAAGAGAATGGGGTGAAGGGTTAAAGAAGTACAAGTTAGTAGCTGATAGATGGTCACAGGGATGAGGAGCATGGCATAGGGAATGCAGTCAGCATTAATATATTGGTTAGGTGGAAAACCAGAGGAGAAAAGGAGCAATTAGAGAGATTGTTTTATAAACTATATTAATGTCTAACCAATGTACTGTATACTTGAAACTAATTAAAACATTTTTAAAAAAAGCAAAAAAAAACATTGAAAGAGTAAATAATAGCTAAGGTAATCTTAAAGGAGAAATACAAAGCTGGAGACTAAAATATACAATGACAAGATATAAGAGGTTATAGTAAAAAAGATATAGTTAAACCAGTCACAGAATCATGTATATTTTTATGTCATCATCTAATTATTGCAAAAGTGACACTGCAGTGCACTGAATAAAGAATGTCTTTTTCAATAAAAAATATAAATAAATAAAATAAAAAATAAAAATACTATGGGTTTGGGGTTGCCAGTGATGACCTTACTGTATGTCTGAGCCGGGAGTCAAGAAGAGACAGAAATAGAGATACAGAAAGCCCTAAAGATATAATTTGCACTATATCTCCTGATAGAGCCTCTGGGAATACTTACTTATGTGAGGTGATCAATTCCTTCTTTTTACAGAACTTGAATTGAATTGGGTTTCTTACATTTGCAACCAAAAGCTTTTACTAATGAATATGCCCACAGTAGGTACAGGTTTTTAGATTTGATAGATGTTTTTCCATTAATTAAATCTAAATATTTGCCTCTGACAGACAGGTGAAATGATGGCTTTTAGTTGCTAATGAAGGGTTTTGGAGCTGAGTAATTTTTTTTCCTTATTATTATTTTAGCAATTAGAGATTTTAAAAAATGGAAGAGAACTTGGATTTTTCCAATATTTTGGCAACTGTCATATTAACGACCTTGCAATTAAGGTAGGCTAGGAGTATGCCTTGTGCTTTAAAACTCCTAAAGTTCAAAGGGAGCCCCCAATAATTATGACCACACTAATGTCATCACTTTTATGCCACTGACACATGAGAGAATTACATTTTGAAACAAGAATTGTGGTCATGGTTTGCCATTCTGATAAAATAGTCAGCCATCTTGTCAGCCTGTCCTCCATTCTCTCATCCACCCACGTGGAGAAGAGTCTTCAAGACTCTAAAATAAGTGTTCCAGGTGGTTGTCATTTACTTTGGGAACATCTGCCACATGAGGTGACAGATTGGAGGTCTCTATGCCTAGTCTGTGAACCATCAAACATGGCACAAGGTCCTAAAAGTGAAGAAACTACCTACCCCAAGTGAAAATCTACTTTATTCCAGTTATCTATAGCTTATTGTAATCATCTATGAAGGTCCAGCATGGAAAGATTGAGGGCCTTTGCTCAATGTGAGTACATTCTCGTGAGAAAAGAACAGATAATAGGGTTGTGAGGATATAGCCACAGAATATGGGCTTAAAACGGTTAAGAAAGGAGGAAGACTGAAGCGTGACTGTCAGGTTTCAGACCCAAGAAACTGGGTTCAGTGCTTATCATCAGAGTTATAAAATGGGCATGGCTTCAGAGAGAGGGGATGCGGGACGGGTGAGAAGGGAGGGGCCAAGGGCCGAAGAGGAGGAGGCAGAGGAGCCTTAGAAGGGGAGATGAAGAAGAGAGAGGACCACCAGGAGAATACAGTCTCCTAGGAGTCAAGGGAGGAGAGGGAGGTGAGAAGAATGATGATAGAGATGATGATGATTTTGTAACAGGGAAAATCAAAGCTCAGAGAGACAGTATTACTGTAGCTAATAAATAGTCTGGGCTCTCCAGTTCCGATGGCCCTGCTCTTTCTATTATATCATTGTCTCATAGAGGAGACACAGAGGAAGGTAGGAGCCTAGAAAACCCGTTGGTCATCATCAAGAGTACCAAATCGTGTGATGGGGATGAGAGATGGCGTTTAATGAGAGGAGAGAAGCCAGATTATAAAGGAAGACAAATGACAGTAAAGGAATAGAAATCTTATAAAAATTGGCTCTATGGAAAAAGAAGGGATAACACTTTGACTGGACAATGGGTGGAAGAGAAAAGTAGTTTAGATATATGATGGAGAATCAGTAATCGATATTACATTGATAATAGAATTTGGGCTCTAGAATTAAATCTGGATTCCACTATTTAACTAGGCCAGAAAGTAGAGGATCTCAACTGGGGAGGCTGTGTCCACTGGGGACACGTGGCAATGTCTAGAGACATTGTTATTGTCATGACTAGCGGGGCAGGTGCTACTGGCATGCACCTATGCAGGTAGGGGCGGGGGTGCTGCTCAGCATCCTGCAATGCACAGGGCAACCTCCCTGTAGTAAAATTCAGGCCAGGATGTCGACCGTGCAGAGACCGAGAAACCGAGTCATAACAGGAACATTTCCTAAGCTCTTTAGAACCAGGTTCCCTCCACCGGAAAGCAGGAATACTTGTTCTCAGGGCGCTCGGGTATTTAATGAGCGAACACACATCAAGTTCACGGTGCTAGTGAGTCCGCAGCAAAATCGACATCACTGTCATTTTCACCTTTTTTTGTGTGACGAGCCAAGATGTTGACTTACACCAGGTACGAGGGCAGGGCCTCATACCTGTCACAATGCCGGTGGCTTTAGTGAGTGAGTGTTTGGGTTTGATTTCCAAGTCCCCCTTGGTGGGGAGCGGTCAGGGCCAAGGGGACAGTGGAGGTTACCTTTAGAGATGGGTACGTTTTTTTCTCCCACTGGATGTCCTAGCATCAAATATAGAAACACTAGCAGCAATAGGGCCTTCCCGAGTAGGGAGAAGTGATGCTGACTGTCACCCGGATCAGAAGCAAAACACTTCTGACAGAAATGGTTTCCAAGTAATCGAGCAGAGAGTAGATTCCGTTCTGTGGCTGCTGAAGGTGCGATGCTTTGTGGCAGAACAAATGGGTAGTTATTTCTTTGGGGTCCTTTCAATTAAAGGAGGAAAAACAGATTATTAACGAATGAAAATATGTATATTTGGATAATTACATTTGTATACCTGTATTTTTTTTTGTTTTATAAGATGGCACAGAAAGAGATTGAAAAGAACTTGGGAAATGTAATTGTTTTGTTACCAGGCTAGAATAAGTTCCTTCTCTCTCTCTCTCTCTCTCTCTCTCTCTCTCTCTCTCTCTCACTCTGTGTGTGTGTGTGTGTGTGTGTGTGTGTGTGTGTGTGCACGTCTGTGTGTGTTAAGTAAAAATCGCCTGCAAAAGAGCTGGGCGAGAGAGGCACATTTGAAAGATTCCTACTCTAGTCAGAGTCACTTAGCCCCTTAATCCCTTACATTGGCAGTTGAATCTCAAGGACAGGTTCAGTGCATCAAGGACCAATAAACACACATAGCCCAGGGCTCCTGGCATCATGGGAAAAAAATCACCCATTTCTTGTAAATAGATTGCAATGAAACAATAGCGACTAAACATTTAGTGGAAGAGAGAATCAACCATGAGGAATTTTACTTGGTGGCCTTTAAGCTACAGAAACAAACAAAAGAACACTGAAATGGATTCAGATGCATTCTTTAAAGAAAACCAGCTTTTGAAGGCTTATTAATCAAGCGCTCGGGCAGAATCCCAGACTATTTTAACTGGAAGAGAGGTAAAAGCAAATAACGGAAAAAATAGTCCATCAGTCATCCAGAGGATGTGGATGCCAGCATCAAGAAACTTTTTTTTCCCCCCCTGCCTTGTGTTCATGTCTCAGCACTGGTCAGACTTAACATCTGTCTTTCACAGCCCAGGTAAAAGAAAAACGAAAAGATATGCTGTGTGTCATTGGTATCTGTGGCAGTCTTCTCAGAATTTCCTTTTCCTTCCTCCTGTCCAACAGCACCCGGTTTTTATTTGGGGACCCATGTGATTCTGAATTTACCCCTCAGTTGGAAGGCTGTGGGTGGAGCATATGACTCGGGCTAAGCTGATTGGGTCATTCTCCCCTCCGGCCACAGTGATTGGGTCACCAGTGGAGTGACATCTAATCTGGTCTGTTTTGTTATGCCAGTCAATACAGTCTCCTCATTTTTAAATCAGTTCTAATGGGTTTTCTATTCATTTATAACCAAAAGAATCTCAACCAACGTAGCTGTCCCATATCTCAGTGTCTCAGTGACTCAAACGTAGCTGTCCCATATCTCAGTGTCTCAGTGACTCAAACGTTTCGTGTATTAATTTCCTATTGCTGCTGTAACACGTAACCACAAACTGAGTAGCTTAAAACAACACAGGTATATTATCTTACAGTTCTGTAGGTTGGAAATATGACATCTATCTCACTGGGATAAAACCAAGGTGTTGGCAGGACTGTATTCCTCTCTGGAGGCTCTCTGAGAAAAACTATTTTTTTGAGTTTTCTGTCTTCTAGAGCAGTGGTCCCCAACCTTTCTGGCACCAGAGACCAGTGCTCCCATGAGATTCTAATGCCTGATGATCTGAGGCGGAGCTGAGGCGGTGATGCCAGCGCTGGGGAGCGGCTGCAAATGCAGATGAAGCTTCGCTCACTTGCCCGCCACTCACCTCCTGCTGTGCGGACCGGTTCCTAACAGGCCATGGATTGGTACCAGTCTACAGACTGTGGGGTGGGGACCCCTGTTCTAGAGGCTACCCACATTTGTGGACACTTCTTCCATCTTCAAAGTCAGCAACAACACGGCATCTCTCTGACCCTCCTTCATAGTCACGCCTCTTTCCGTGACTCACTTCTTCTGCCTTTCCTTCCTCCTCTAAGGATTCCTGTGGTTACACTGGGCCCACCAGGATAATTCAGGCGACTCTCTCTATCTCAAGATCAGTTGTTTAACAAGCGATTTCATCTGCCACGCAAAGTGACATGTCCACAGGTTCTGGGGATTAGAATGTGGGCATTTCAGGGATGTCTTTTGACCTGCCATGTTTAAGTTACAGTTATCTCCCCTTTATCCATGAGACATATGTTCCAAGACCCCCCAGTGGATGCCTGAAACCACGAACAGTACCAAACACTATATATGCTATGTTTTTCCCATACATACATACCTATGATCAAGTTTAATTTATAAGTTAGGCACAGTAAGAGAGTCACGACAATTAGTACTGATGAAATAGAACAATCATAACAATCTCTACTACTGTGATAAAAATTATGTGACTGTGATTTCTCTCTCTCTCTCTCTCTCTCTTTCTCCAATAACCAATCTGATAAGCAAGACAGCTGCCAAGTGACTAGTGAGCAGGGAGCATATACAGTGTGGAGATGCTGAATAAAGAGATGATACGGGCCCCTGGCTGGTTGGAGGGGGTTGGCACAAGATTTTATCATGCTACTCAGAACGACGTACAATTTAAAACTTACGAATTGCTCATTTCTGGAATTTCCCATTTAATATTTTTAGACCGTGGCCGACTGTGGGTAACTAGTACTGTGAAAAGCGACACCGTGGGAAGGGGGCCTACTGTGTTTGGGAACTTCCTCCACGACACACAAGCTGTGTCTATGTTGACTGAAGTCGTAGAGATTCGGAGTCAGATGGGGTTTGTTAGATCTATTTCTTATGAAGTCTGGTATTTTGACATCGCCATTTTTACATGTCTACATTGCTGTATTTATGTAAATATTGGTTTTTAAAGTTTTTTAAAGCATTGAGCATTGTGTCATATGACAGCTCTAGCCTCCCACTCATCTCCAACTCTTGGGATGATGGATGGGTTGGAGGTGAGGGAACTGATGATGGGGTGAAGATAGTGGGGTGACACCCCTTCCATAAGCAGTGGCAGGTCCAGACTCTATGGGGCCTGGTGGCTATGCGATTTTCAAGGCCCTCTTTATGGAAAATTATGAGCAAAAGTATGTCACAGAAGAGGATGTTTATTTAGAATGAGAACATAAATCACAGCAAATTACAAATTTTTATAAGCTGACAAAAAGCACAAACATCACGAAATCCAGAAAAATGATGTAGTACATTCTCTTTAGTACCTCCGACACACCTAGGAATACTATTTTCTTACTCCTTTTAGCTGCATATTCTTTGGTAGCTTTTTCACAGGACGAGAATTTTATACTATTTTTCATAGAGAGGAAAGAAAGATAACTGTTTTGTTGATTAGGATGTTTTATTATTATTGATGGTTGTGTTTCATAAAACATGCGACTTTATATACAGTCTCATTATATTACTGCCACAAATTTGTGCCCTAAAAACACAATACTTTTGATAGTCTTTTTAAGATAATTCTTATTTTTCGGAAAGAAAAACATGTGGCATTTAAAAATTATATAAGCTGTATTATTTTTTTAGCATATACTTATTGGCAGTCAATTCCATTTGGAGTCATTATCAATGAGAGCCAAATCAGTCACATATGATTTCATATATGTGATCGTGGGAATAATTTCCCACAGACCAGCTCTGACCTCCTTACACTTCAAATCTTGTTTCTCCCTCACTACTCATATATTTCCAGGCTGGGAGTTATATAACCCAGGTATATCATGATAGAGTTCTTCCTGGCATTTTTGTATCATGACCCCTGTCAAGTACATACAATGGAGAGAATATACACATATCCCTTGAAGCCATTCCTACACTGGGACGTAGCAATAATTTAATTCTTGATGGCAGTGACTGAAAACGACATCAATATATCACATTCAGTCCAAACTAAATGTATCATCCCTGACTCAAGTTCTCATGGATAGATCCCTCAAAGTGCCTGTGCCATCGGGGTGCCACTTAACACAAGGGGAAATGTGATTGATGGAGGGGGGAATGGAATATAATCAAGTCTTAACCTAATAACAGGATAAATATTTTGCCTTTGAAATTAAAAAAAAAAAAAAGAAAGAAAGAAAAGAAATTCTATGACCACATAAACGTATTGCTAAGCTTCTTTCCAGGGTCTTGGAAAGAGCTAGAGTGAGTGAAGAGGCCTTGATGCATGAGATGAGATTCAAAAACAGTGACATGTCCACAGATGTGAGAAAAGGGAGGAAAGAGGGTGAGGCTTTTGTTTCATGAATTAACGGATTAACTGAAAGTTTGTGGGGGTCAAGTAATGTATTGGCTGAGCGCAAGTCTTCCTGCGTCTCAATCCATATGACACAGATCTAGAATGGATACGTTATTCTCTCCTTCTCCAATACTTTGGCATTTTAGCATTTTCAAAAACTTTTCACATTCAGGAGCTCGTTAGAAAGCTATTTCCTTAAATTTGCCCATAGCATCTCGCCTATTTAAGGCACTCATAATGAAAGCGGGTGTGGGGGGTTGTGTGCATGCGCATGTGCATTCTCTGGCTCTTGGCTCTGTGACCAGTAAGAAATTATTTCAGGGTGGATTTTCTCCCAAGATCCTGGTGGGACTTCTTCACCTGTCCATTATGCAAGAGCAGACCTGCTTTCTTAGGAAATATACGTAAGTTGTAACTGAGAACCACCCAGGAGACACAAACCATCCTCTCTTTCCATAAATAAATACACCCGCAAAACTGCCCTTCATTTAACAAGCATTCACTGAGTACTCACTCTGTTTGGGGGCACTCTGCAAAGCAGTCGGAAGATAACGATGAGCAAAACTGAGAAAAATTGTGAGAGGTTTTTGACAAGAACCCAAAAGATTCGTGGGTGTCCTAACTGGCAGTCTCCTCTGCCTTATCTCAGTCTTTTCCCTGTCTTTGAGCTATTTTACAGCTCTGTAAATTGTAGGAAACTGATAGCAATGCAAATGACTCTTGTGCGTAGAAATGCAAATTGCATCCCACGGAATGCAACTGATTCTTGCCCTGTGGATATTGACCGGTTTTGCCTGTTTTGCTTCTATTTGTAAATTTTTTTTCAACATTTCTGATGCTTGTGTATTTCTCTGCCCTTTTGGATGCTCTTTTGAACCATTCCTCAACATCGTACTGGTTCCCTCATTAATGAAAGAGCTAAATGAAAGTTTTTGGCGTCTGTTCATGTTACACTGGTAGGAGAGTCATGATGTTATCATTTATAAACACTTACCCTTTAGCGACACAACACGGGAAAGTGACATTTCAATCGATCAAGTAGGAGTTTACAAGGTGTGTATAGGAGAAGAGAGGAATTTAGGAGCGAGCCAGCCTGTCGTGAAAACCACTCTTTCTCCCAGTTTTGTGGTCCTCGGGGAGAGTAAGCTTTGGACAGTGATTCAGGGAAGTTGGGAGGTTTGGCAGCTGCCATTGTCTGTGCTTCACGATAAGACAGTCTGCCAGTGAGTGATCTTCAAATGGGATGGGGCCAGAGGTTTGGAGAGATGGGAGGCCAGAACCTGGGGGCTGGCTGTCTCTCACCTTCTTTTCCTTAGATGAGTGGTCCAGCCACTTGCTTTGATGATCAGTCAAACAGTCTCTTTTGAAATGCATTCACCCCAGGCCCTGCCTACGATGCCACATTTCAGAAAATGGTAAGATCATTAAGAGAGAAAGAACCTGGCTTTTCTCTGCGACCAGCGCAGGCCTTGAAATCTATTTTCATCAAACCCATGGATATTTAATTAGCAGCGTTTTATAGTTTCCTGACCATTTTTATTCTGGAACCTGTGTCTTCAGGTGATTTCCTGTGCAGACACTTTTACAGGAAGGCCTGTCCTCCAGGCACCTGTGTATTTCTGCACTTCATTTACTTCTCCATCCCAGTGTCATCCTCTCAGAGTGGCCTTTCCACTAACCCCTATCATCTTACCCCAAAGTAGCAACAGCTGCCATCTCCCCTCCAGTCACCATTCTCCTCCAGTTCCAAGAAAATTCTAGCTGAGATCAGGGAGGAGGGCGAAACACCAATTAAAATGCCTCCTCGTGTTCCTTGAAAACAAAACAAAACCTTTCCGTTGATTCCTGTCTATTTTTGGTGTAAAGCGGTTCTTGTCTAAGAAACCCACTCAGCTGATTGAGATTTATTCAAAGACTCCAGTGAGGAAATTCAAGGGAAAGATTTTGACAGCTCTCACGGTTGCATATATATATTTGTAAAAATTTGTCTCTGTGGGTCTGGAGAGGGCTCTCTCAGCCCCAAAGAATCTCCCTCCCAGGTCACTGGTGAAGCTGCAGATTCAGTCATGAGTTTTCATGGGCCCTTCGTCAAACGAAATGGCCTCGGAGAAACATGGGAGGACACGCAATCACATGTCAACTTGCACAACGTGACATCTGACTTCAGAAAGTTCACCGTTTGGCTTTACCAGGTGTTCACACCCAGGCATGAGTGAGATCATCAATCAGGTCGTCGGCAACTCGAAAGTCCCCGGACAATAGGAGGCTATATTGGTTACATAGTTGGTAGCCCCAATCATAAAATAACCTACGTTTATGAAGTCCCTGTGCCAGCCATCACTGCAAGCACTCACGTGGAATGTCTCACTGATTCTGCCCAAATGCCCTATGAAATCGGTTTTACTGCTTTCGTTAATGAGGAGGAAGTTGGCCCAGAGAGGTTAAGTGACTGGAGCCCAGTCACACTGAGGATGAGAGCCTGGTTTTTCAAGCAAAGCAATCTGACCCCAGCATCCACCGTCTGCAACTCAGGAAGTGTTTTGCTATTCACATTCTTGGTTAAGTCACACAGTGAATGCTCTCAGGCGGTGGTATCACTCACATTGTTTTAAGCTATAAAAACTCTCAACCCTATCTGCATAGTAGAATCATGAAAGCTTTAAAAATAAATAAAAAACCATGTCTGGGCTTATTCCCCTTTAAAGAGATTCTGGTTTACTTTTTCTAGGTAAGGCCTGACACATAACATATTTTTCAAGCATCACCATATCAGCTGAGATTAAGAACCACTGTGCTTAATCTCCTTGGACAAAGTTGGGATTTTTGACTCAAAATCTTTGAGTTAAAATCCTAGGCCAACATCCAGGCATTCAGAGCCTAGCTGGAGTTTGGTAGTTTGCACATACTTGGCATGGGGTCCCTTGATGAGACTGGCCTGGGACCTCCACTCGCATCACCTGTCACCATTGTCTCCTTGACCTGCAGTGTTGTATCCATAGGGAAATGCTTGTAGTGCCTCTTAAGAGGGCATCATCTCTCTGGTCTCCAGGCTGATAGCCCATCCTCAGTTTGTATACCTTTCATTCACCAGGCTGGTTTCTGCTCATCAGTTAGGATTTAACTTATATGTCAGGTCCTATAGGAAGGCTCCCTTGACAGTCCAACCTGGATTTACCCCCTCTGCCTATCTCTAGGCTTATGCAATACCGTATACTTCTTTCTACCATAGTACTTGTTATACTGTAGTTCGGTGATCCTCAAAGGAGTTCTATATTTGCTTATATTTCACTACAAAGTAGAGTTGTATGATTTAGCAAATAAAAATACTTAGGATACTCAGTTAAATTAGAATTGCGGGTAAGCAATTTCTTTTTAGCATAAGTATATCCCAATTATTGCATGGGAGATAATTTTACTAAAATAAAAAAAAAATTATCGTTTATATGAAATTCAGATTTAACAGTATTTAACCTGGAAACTCTACCAGAAGCCTTTCAGATGTGGGGAAGGTCTTTTAAAAGCTCTTTATGTTCTTTTAATCGCATGATACCATTAAAATTGTCCTAAAAGAATGAGATGTCATAGAACCATGTTACCAGCTTATAACTGTGCAAAAAAAAAAAAAAAAATTACATTAGATAGCAACTGTTTAACTCATTAAAACAAAGATTCTTGAAACTCATCTCGACTTAATGAATCAGAACCTCAAAATTTGGGGCAGGGGATTTAGACAGTAATCTGCACTTTTAATCAGCAACTTAGGCAATGCTAATGCACGCTGAGGTTTGAACATCTTTGCCAAAGGAAAAAAACTTTGCTTTGGTATGGAACTCTTGGGCCTAATTCTCATGTGTATAGAGGCAAGAAAAACTTAAGACCTATTGCAATATCATCTGTTTTATTTTCCATTAGAATGAGACCCATTAAAGAGTGTGTCTATCTTGTTCACTGTTCTATTCTTACTAGCACAGTGCCCAGAATATCACAGTGTTCAGTAGACGTTTGCTGGATATACGCAAAGAGAAATATGAAACAATGAAAGTCAATGTGGGATAAGAGTCGTTCAGCAAACAAGATTCTTTCAACAAATAAGATTTATTCTGCATTTATTATGTGCCAGACACTGTTATGGGGTGAAGATACTGTTGGCAAGATGGGAACAGTCTCTACTCTTATTAAATCTATATTTTCTTAGGGAAAGGTAGGTCATAAGTAAAATAGGTTTGTTTTTTTAAAGTGATAGGCATCATGTAAAAATAAAATAAAATAGGGCATTGGTTTAGAAAGCAGGTGGGCTCCATCTCTGACATATATTTCCCAATTTTGGTTTTGTTCGGATATCTAACTACTGAATAGATACATTCTGATTAGTAACTAGTTATGTAACCCCATTCTCCTTGGCACTGGTCAGCTTGGAGGTGGGCAAGTGAGCCGGTTCTGGCTAATGAGACCAAGTCTGCTGCCAGGTCATGGCTTATATGAAGAATTACTTCGCTTTTAAAAATTAAATACACATAAGAACAATGGCGTTCTCTTCTCATGGGCATTGTTGTGTTTGGATAAGATTCTAGAGTACTGTGGCCATTTTATGGCCACAAGGAGGAGCAGAAGGACAATGATGGATAGACCTGGGTACCTGATGACATCACTGAGTAGCTGAATTTATCAGTGATAGGGACATTTACTTCTATTACGTGGCATGATAAATCGTCTTTACTTACGAAACTGGTTCAGATTGAGTTATCTCTACTTGAACCTAAAGCACCCTGAGTGATGCAATGAAAGAGAGTATGCTAGGTGGGCAGGGAATAGGGATAATCTAAAGCAGACCCCTCTGATAGGGTGACATTTGACCTGGAGACTTACATGAGGAGAAAGAATCAGTCCTCTGAATACCTAGCAGCAATGACTTCAGGCAAAGAGAACATTGAGGGCAAAGGTTTTAAGCTGGTAATGAACTTGGTGTGTTCAAAAGCTTGAAAGTAGGCCGGCATAGGTGAAGAGTATGGACCCATTTAAGATCCCAAAGATGAAGTCAGGGACCAAACTAAATAGGTGGTACACTGACTAATTCCCCCTCCCAAGGATGGTCACAGCCTAATTCCCAGAACCTACAAATGTTACCTTCCATGACAAAAGGGACTTTGCAGATGTGATTAAGTCAAATATATTTGAGAGGATGAGATTATCTTGGATTACCTGGTGAACCCAGTATAATCTCAAGGGTCCCCATAATGATCCTTGTAAGAAGTGGGATAATCAAATGGAGAAAAAGAAGACGACGTGATGACAGAAGCAGAGGAGAAAAGGCTATGGGATGTGGGGTCATGAACCAAGCAGTGATGACAACTGGAAAAAGCTGAGAAACAGATGCTCCTTTAGAGCCTCCAAAAAGAAGTACCCCCATCAACATCTTCACTTTGCCTGAATGAAACTGATATGGGATTTCTGATCTCGAGAACTATAAGATAATAAATCTGTGTTGTTTTAAACCACTAAGTTTGTGGCATTATGGTATAGCAACACCGGGAAACTAACACCCCGGGTGTTGTTTGCCATGGTAAGGAGTTTAATTGAAGTGTAATGGAATCATTGAAGGTTTTAAGCAAGTGATATAGTATATATTGAAACTTGACGGTAGCCACAGAAGAGTAGAAGCAGATACTACTGCAGAAGCCCAGGGGAGAGGCGGGCGTGGGCGTGGGTGCAGAAGTGAAGGTTGAGCAAATTGAGTGCCAACCTTTGTCATTTGCTAAGGAGCGAGGGGGTTCAGGATACAGAGATTTCTATTCTAAAATGGAGACAGTCCTATCAAACCACTCAGGATGGCCTGGGACTGAGGGAATCTTGGGATGTGAGACGTTTGTTGCTAAGTTTGGGAAAGTCCCAGGCCTCCCTAGATGAGTTGGTCTCCTTAGAGAAGAGTGAGCGACTTGCAGTTATACGTAGGAGACAGAGCCAACAAAACTTGCCGATTTGGTTACCGTGAGAGGTAGAAGATCTAGATGATCCTTAGATTTGGGTATCAAATCGGATGGATTGTGGCTCCATTTAATGTACCAAGGGGGACTGAAGGTGAAGAGCATGTTGGGGGACGTTATGCCCATTTGGACACCTGGTATCGGGAATTGAAAAGCCTGTGGACGAGGAGAAGGATGCTAATAATAAAAAAAAAAGAAAAAAAAGCAATTGGTGCCACAAAAATCAACTCATTCCACTTCGCCATTTTGCTAAGCATCAGCCCTGAAGTTATTCCGTCTCGAGGCTATTTTTCCTTTATTTGAAAGAATCATAACAATAGCTACACCCTTACAAACCGGGCTTGTCTTTTAAGGTGTTTGCCAGAGCTTTACAAGAGCCTTAATCAGTTTCCTATGAATTAATGATTGCTATCAAATGGGGGGGGAAAGAATGAATTCCAAATAAATACTTATTGCATAATTGAAGTTGCAAGAATCCACTATAAATAAAATATATTTGTATTTACAGTGAATAAATTTGATGGCAACATTGTGGGGCGACACAAGGCTTTTTGATGAGAACCCTGAACGGTGTTAAATTAGTAATAGCCTGAATACATTTCTTAATTATGTCACTGGCGTTGTGCTCAGGAATACCATTTGCAATAAATTGAGTCCCATTTGTATGCATGCAGCACAAAGAGAAAGTGCTGTATTTTGAAAATCTTAATGTACTCATGGGAACACAGGTTAATGTCATCTACTGCTTAAAATTAGTCCTTGGTTTCAGAGCTTGCAATTGTATTAAGACTTATCATGTACTCTTTTCATCAAGGTAATAATTGCTATAGATTTACATATCATGCCACAAGCAGAAACATGGATACCTCGGGGCTTTTTGCAATGGGAAGTGGTTGTACAAGAGCTGTGGGCAGGCAATATTAAATATCTTCTGTTTATAAAAGTAATTTTTATGTATCAAAATTCGGTGAAACTGGGCAATGGTAAAATCACAAAAATGAAAGCCGTCCATGAAGTGGCTTGAATCAGTGATCCCTGGGGAAAACAAACAAACAAATAAACAATTCTTAACCTACAGGACCTTTGAATGTGATCTTATTTGGAGAAAGAGTCTTTGTTGATGTCATTAAGTTAAATCTTGAGGGGTGGGCCTCAGAGCCAATGACAGGTGCCCTTGTAAGGGAAAGATTTGAGACAAAGAGAACAGGCTCATGGTTAGACTCATAGACTCTATGGAAATACTGCCCAGTACAACACAAAACTGAGGAAGACACAGGGAATAAGGTTATATGAAGACACAAGCATACATTGGAGTAATAGGTCTACACATCAAGGAATGCCAAGGATTACCAGTAGCCACCAGAACTCCCCCCCAAAAAAGAACCGATCTTGCCAACATCTTAATTTCTCACTTCTTGTCTCCAGATCTGTGAGATAATATGTTTCTGTTGTTTTACCAAGTTGGTAGTTATTTGTTATGGCATCTTTAGAGAACTAATAGAATTTTTATGTCTATCAACTGGAGAAAAATGTGGTTGACCTTAAAGTGATACAGATATGGTATAGGAGGTAGGTGCTATTAGGAGCCCTATTTTATGGATAAAGAAGCTGAGGCATTGAGAAATTAAGCAATTTGTCAACGTGAAGTAGCTAGTAAGTGGCGGTGCTGAGATTTGAACCCAGGTATACAGCCTCTAGAGCCACGCTTTCCAATATGGAAGCCGCTATTCACATGCACCTGTTTAAGTTTCGATTTAAATGAACCAAAATTAAAGTTTTAAAATTCAGTTCCTCAGCCCTGACAGCCACATTGCAAAGACTCCATCTCAAGTGACTGGTGGCTGCCATGTTGGTTAGCGAGGACTATAGAACATTCCTGCATGAGAAGAGCCCCCACTGGACTGTGCTTCCACAGAGTCTGTGAGCCTCACAGAGCAATATGTGTAAAGAGTGTCCCACAGAGTGACTGGCACAGGGCGAGATTACTATAAAGCATAGTTATTATTATTATATCTTTCTAAGTTTGATTCCTGTGTGTGTGTGTGTGTGTGTGTGTGTGTGTGTGTGTGTGTGTGTCTGTACTTACTTATGTATATGTGTTTATGGCGGGTGGGATCATTGTATTCACACATCTGTGTTTTATGTGGTAAAACACATACTACACACGCATGCAGTTTTGTTTCCTAATTTTTCTCCGTAAACAATCCCTTGCCAGACCTCCCGGTGGGTCTTTTAATTCTTTGAAACAGTCTCTTCAACTTGTCTCTGGATGCTGCATCCCTCTCGAGGCACTGTGGAACCTCTTTCTTAGAAGCCACAGTGGCTGGCTTTCAGAGATTACTAGAATCTAGTATTAGGGTAGCTGATCCGATTAAACAAACAGCCTTTTCCAATGTATTGTGACCACACGTGATAACAGATAATTGGGACTCTGTGTAGTAATTGATGCTCTGTGCAATAAGGGAACTTATGCCATAATTTCAGTATGATAACAGACTGCCTGTCTGATAATTGACTCTGTGCTTAACAACTGATTTTCAGTGTAATAAATGACACTGTAATAAAATCCCTATGTAATAATTGACTCTGTAATAGTTGTCTCTTTGCATAATAATTATCTCTTTGTGCCTTAATTGACTGTGTAAAAATTGACTCTCAGTGTAATAATTGACTTAGTGTAATTGATTCCTGTGTGATAATTGACTCTGTGTAATAATTGACTCTCAGTGTAATAACTGTCTCTCTGCATAATAATTGACTCTGTGTAATAACTGACTCTCTGTGTAATAATAGACTTCCTGTGCAATGGTGAGCTCCTTGTGCAATAAGGGAATCTCTGACCACGTCACAAACCTGCAAATGCTTGGACTAGTTGCAGTTACAATAATGGTCAAGCCATTCCCAGTTGCACGTGATAGAAAACGAACTCAAACTAGCTTAAGATGGCAGGAGGAAAAGGAGGAAATAGTTAGCTGACACACCTGGGAAGCCCAGAGGCTGATTGGCCTCAAGCCCAACTGAATCTATGGGTTCACGTGAGGTCCTTGGGCTCTATGTCTCTTTCCATTATCAGCTCTCAGCTTTATCCCCAGTTAGGTCCATCCTGCACGTGGTGGGAGGATAACCCCTAACAACTTAGGTTTCTATGACACTTAGAGTGCCTGGTCTCAGGGAACACAAGAGAGCGACCCTTCACTCCCAGAATCCCTGCCAGTTCCTCAAAACACTTGGCCAGCCCGCACCTGGGACAGTAGAAGGGGGTGCCTTGATTGACAGGTAGCTCATTATCACAGGGGGTGGGAGTAGTTCACAAAATGAACGGATGGGGAGCAGAACAAACAAGTAGCAGATGTCTCCTCTTGTTCACAGCCTGTGAGCTACAGCCTACCAAGTGTGGGCATGAGCTGTGTGAATTTGTCCCAGCAAGTTCTTCAATCCTTAAGTGAACCAGCCAGACACTGCTTTTAGAATAGGTGACTAATATCTATGTGTGTGTATATGTGTGTCTGTATGTGAGTATATATGTATACACACACACATATGTACATATATGGATAATTTTCAAATCAGCGTAATCTACTTATGAAGGATATAATGCAAACTCATTTAAAACATCAAACTTATAGTAATGTTTTACCTTTTCGAGTTTTCTCAATCAGTGGTCAATAACCTGTAGAGCCTCTTTTAAAACGCTTCTTATGCAATAACCTACAAAGTGCGGAAATATAGCATTTAAAACTATATATTTGGGCTTTTTGGTGGATGGATTTTTCCAGTGCAAGTTCAGTGTGGATGCAAATGTGGGATGATTGCCTTGAACTTCGTTGCCTAGATTGGAACTAGAAGCATGAAGCTCAAAGAAAGACTCCTCAGTTGTCTTTGTGCCCATTCACCCTCCTTTTGTCTGATGAATCCCTGTTTACTCCTTCAGACAGCAGTGCAAACACTGCATCTGTGGGAAGCCTTCTAACTTCTACTTCTAATTTCTGTTTCCCTTTTATTGTCTCTCTTCTATTACCATGCACCCATCTGCAATACATACCCTAGGGTATAGCACAGTTACCATTGTGCTTATTTGAACATTCCATCTTTTCTACGAGACTCTCAATGCCAGGAGAACAGGACTGAACCTGATTTTAGCCCTAACGTAGGGACTCAATATTTGCTAAATGAGTGAATGAATCGATAAGTGCGTAAACGCCAAAAGGTAACCGCAGGGTCAGATCTAATGTTCTTCTCACAACATACAAAATTACAAGACAAAGTGCCCAACTGATGATCTCCAAAAAACGGGTGCTAAAAGGTTGTACTGGATGACAACATCTTTCTAGTTCATAGGCAATTTTTGTTTTGTTTTCAAAGTGCATTCAGAAGAAAGAACTGAAAATCATCAGAGGAGACAGAAGGGGACTTTTGGGGATAGTAGGAAAAGGATAGTCGGAAGAGACTCAAATGATAGAGAACTCCGACCACATGGTCTAACGTAGGAAAACAAAAATTATGGTTTTGCTGCATACGGAAGCAGAACTCTTAAGTCAGATCAACGTAAGAGTCATCCAACAACTGTCAGAAACAACTGTTTCTGACATTTTCAGTGGAGACCGGGATCAAATAAGTTATTAGGCTGTGGTTGGAAACTCAGTACCATTGGTCGTAGATAGGTCCCTATTTATCTTCCCAGCATATTTTCTCCTTCAGCTGGAACATTGGCTCATTCTGATGGGAAATCCCTACCCTAGAATTGACACTGGTCCTGCCTTCTCACCTACTACAGGAAATGGAGCCCACGTCATAGGATTTCTTTCATTGGTCAGTTATTGGTTCTGAGACGGACATGTGACCTGAACCGAGCCAATCAGAATCTTCTCAGGGACGTCTCTGCCAAAGCTAAGAAGAGGTCACTCTCATTTTTTTGATGGGTGGGCTAAGCTCTGATATATGGCTTTGGGGAGGCTAGTGTGCATCCTTCCTGCTACAGGGGTGGACATACCTATAGAAATAGAAAGAAATATATGCCTGATTGCATTATTTGGGCCTTTAGGTCCAGAGTCAGTAATATCCTGGGACTTCTTAGTTATTCGAGCCAGTCAATGCACTTTTTTCTTCCATTTTGCTTGAATTGGGTTTGCGTCACTTGTGACCGCTAAAACATCTGTAGTTTGTTTCATGTTAATGTGAATTTAAAACATTTCTTGAGCTACGGAAGAAGTGTTTTACAATTGCGAAGGCAAATAGAACAGTTTTGTAGGCCTACCCATGACTGATCTAAAACAGGCTGTTACATAGTTCCTCCCACGGTTTAGATTTTCATCAGAATCTGCTATAGTTGTTGAGTGGCCCATAAAACAGTATAACCAGACAATGCCTTCAAAAGGCATCCTGAAAGCATGTTTTTTTAAAAGCCCAGGGAGAAAGTGGGACATTTTTCATGTCTCTGGCAGCTCCATTATGATGCATTTGGACATTTTTGATAAAATTATGAGGCATAAAAAGTTTGAAGCATTGAAGATTAATTTTCTTCCATAAATATATAGATCATAGTCAAATTCTATATGACTAGTTTGGCCTAGAGCGAAAAATATTTTCAGTGTAATTTCATAGCAGTATGGAAGCAGATGATGGGAGAACAGCATTAAAAAAGGCTTTGGTGGATTGCAAGTGTCAGGAGAACATTCACAACCTGATGAATCGAGCAGAAACTGCTGTTAAAATGTAGGGCTTTGTTGTTTTAAAGTTTAAAAAAAAACTTGGGAGCTGGTACAGAAGTAAAATTAAAGTAAAAGAAAATAAATAATCCATATCTCTTCTGTTCTGTTTAAATATTAAAGTGTCAGCTACAATTTTGAAATGACATAAAGAGGCTTGCTGGGCTGAAAAAGTGCTTCATTTGTTGGGTTTCCATGCTGTCTGAACTGTAATTTCAACTTAAGGATGATTTTCTGGTACGAGGTGCCTGAGCCGTAAGATCTTTTATGGGTTGAGGGGCAAGCACATCGTGCATGGTGTGGTTTTTATTTCTTCTTCCAATTCTTCTCTGATTTTACCATCCCTGCCTGGAGACTACTCTTAGGTGCCCAGTGACATGGAATCATGCGTTCTCGCTGGGATTGCAATTCCTTCCTCACGCCCCCAATTACACCATTTGTTTTGGCCAGCAGGCCATCTCATTCTTCATGGAATTCTCCAGGGCCAAGAAGTGAGTGGCTTAAGCCTTTCCTCTCACCTGGGGCCATCAAGGTCATTCAGAGTCTTGCACACTCAGATGGTGATTTGTCTCTGGATAGTTGTGTCTTTGTTGGAATCCACTCAGGATCTTTAAGAGCTGGAAATGACATGGTAAGCATCCTGGGTGCTGTCATGTGGCTGTGTTCTCTACCTGTGCAACCTGCAGTCTTGTCGAGGAAGCCACAAAGGAAGGTAAAGGAATATTGAAACTTTGCTCTTTTTTGAAAGGCAGACCCTTTAAGAATAAGATTTCAAGAGCTATGGGGCTTTGGTAGAACAGCCAAAAGACGGAGCTGGCATAATCGAACTAAAATACATAAGGAGAATCAAGAAACCAAAGTACACTAAATCTGAAACAGATATACAGATACACAGCTCAGGATGAAGGACTTGGAGAAGGATTGAGACAGGTTTGGAGGCTGCAGAAGTCAGAAGCAAGTAAGGAGGGTCCCAAGAGACCATCCTTCAACGCTCTGTGGCATCTGTTTACAGTGGACTTATTTTTTACCATAAGAACTCTATTCCTTTGTTTAAGAAATTTTCCATCTTATAATTTGGGGGAGGGGAGCAGAGCACACTTCTAACTGTAGGATGTTTAGCAACATCCTTGGCTTCTCTGGTTGAGATGCCGGAAGAACCCCTCCCCCTGGCTGTGACAACCAAAACTGCCTCCAGATATGGCCAAATGTCCCCTGGAGTTAAACTGGTCTCAGTTGAGAACCACCAGTCTAGAGTATGGTCTAAGATCTAGACTCAGCTAATCGGATGCATGTTCCCCCGAACTAGGATCTAGAAAGTCTATGAAGCAGACCCTGGGCAGTTTATCCCAAGTCACAGGGACAGCAGCACCCCCATCAGAACCAGCAGAATCTAGTTCTGAAATTAGAGAGACACCAGTGCAGGCTAGAATTTGGTCAGTGATGTCACCATACTAATTCTGGATCATGATTTTGGCTGGGACATAGCCTACTTTTTGTGTTTCCTGGCTTTTAAGCCTAGCCATCCATCTTTTCTGGTGACTCTGCGAACAACCCAAGTACTCTTTCAGTAAATCACTTTTGTGCTTAAATGAGCCATTTCTGTTGTTCAAACTAAGAACCACACTGTTCTATTAGCTTTTATACTTTCCGAGAAAATATCGACATCCGAAGATAATAAAGGAGATCAATTCAGACACATGATGGAATGAAAGTCGCCTAGCCAGAGTCCAACCTAAGGTCAAAAGATTCAGAATGAAACAAATAATGTCCCAGGGATTTTCTCCCGTGCTCTCCTCTGCCTCACTCTACCTCTGACCCACAAGAAAAATGGTGCTTAGGCTCTCTTGGCAGAAATGATCAAGAGTGCATTTGGAGGCTGGCTTCCTGGGTTGACATCCAGGCATGTGATAGCTAGTAAGTTTGGAACCTAAACCACCAGATGCCTCAGTCTTCTCATCTACAAAATGCAGGCAAGGCTTCTGGTACTAAAGATGATATATAAGAAAATTGTGCAAAGACTCTATTGTTTGGCCTGCTCATCATCCATTTTGCCTTTGTCTTTTATTACACCATGCCAATTTTTTTCCCTTAGGGAAATCACCTCAGTGTCTGTGGTTTACCTGGGGGAGGGGGAGGATTCAGCCTCCTAGATTCAAGAGTAGGAAACTGACCCAAACCTACCTGTCAGCATTTTCTATATGTTGGACCATGGTGATGAGTTTAGGGGTGGTCTCACAACTGAAATTGGTCTATTCAGAGTCAACTTGTGGACGTTCGCTGAAGCAAGCATTAAGAAAGGGTTACTATTCTATGATAGTTCCTGAGAAGTGTAAATGCAAGCCTCGAGCTGCTAGCATCCATATTGCCACTGGGAGGAAGGATCAATGCAAAAATGAGTAGCTCAAGAGGAAAGTGTTGCAGAGAGAAAAGAGTGAAACAGTTCTGATAACAGCATTTTGGGCTCTGGATCCAGCTATGCCTGAAGCAGGCTCTAGCTTCAACTTTCCCAACACATTTCCGTCTCTTGCAACAAAGAGAGGCTGACTCGCATTACCTCCTAGCACATGGTGAGTGCTCACCACATCGGTACCAGCAATAAAACTACAATAAAAGTTTGAAAAGCTAATCCTGATGGTTGTTTTTGTTTTGTTTTGTTTTGTTTTAATTTTGCATCCAGCATCTAGTACAAGAGACGTCGATAGATGTGCATCAGGTTGGGGTTTAATCGCACAAATGCACAAAGCGCTGTGTCAACGAAGCACAGTATCAGGATAGAGTATGATGAATTTCCATTTGTCAAGACTACGGATTTAGGGCAGTGAAAATCTTAGGGGAAAGATTTGAGCTTCTTACACTTTCACAATGACACTTGCACTTCTCTTTAGCACTTTATGGCTCTCCATCTCTGTGGGGATTAAGCTTTGTAAGTCCAAGAAGGTTTCAGTGCTTTTTGGGTAATAAAATTACAACAAAGGATAGATACCAACCTGGGAGTGTTGCCTGGGGCTCAGTTACAACTCCCTTCCCCTCAAACTCTGCCACAATGAGCTCTAACATAATCTGTGGCATAGAATGCCCATATTTAAAAGTCACTGCCAAGGGCCCCTCAGATCAATATTATCACCCCCGCAGCATTTCCTCACATATTACAGTAAAAAGACAAATTCCTTGGAGGGTTGTAAAGATGTTTTAATGCAGAGCATATATTATGAATGTTTCATCGTTATTCCTCAGGATTTATTTAACATTTTACTAGACAGTCCCTTTGGATTTTTGATTGATTACTAGGCAAATTAGATAAGAAAACTCTTTCCTTAAGAGAATCCCACATAGCATCCTAACAGCGCTGGCGATAATGATGAAAGCCAGCATTTATCTAGTTCTTCTTGTGTCAACAACCACGCTAAGCAATTTACATGTACTGTTTCCACCCCTCAAATAAGATACTGTTATCTCCATTCTACAGACGAGGAACTGAGGTTTAGAGAGTTCCCCAGTCAAGATCAGAGCTTCAATCAGGGTCTGTTTCACTTCAAAGCCTGTGTTTCTTAATAAATGCTGCTTCCCATCCACTAAATCCCCACAACATCATCATGCTTCAAGATCAAGTAAGTTGAGAGAAGCGTTGCTTGCTCTTGACTGTCACTTTGGGATTCACCTGCATATGACCCTCCTCAAGGTTTCGAGACATCCTATAAGGGAGAATCCAGTATAAGTTTATTTTACAAATGCCATCGAAAGGATTTGATTCTGGAGCTAAGCGTTCAGTTTGTTGGTTGTGTCTTGATTCTGGAGCTAACCGTTCAGTTTGTTGGATGTGTCTGTTGGTTTCTTCCTGAAACAACAGTTAACATCCTGAGTGTGATAAAGGAACAAACTAGTCTTGAGCATCTCTGCTACCACTTCGCAGACAATACATTCAAAGAGTTGGCCTGATGTAGACATATAAGATGTTTGGTTTCCTTGAAAATCAAATCATAATTTTTAGGTTGACTTGACTCATTTTTATTCTCTCCACGGACATATCACCCTGAGGGACATATGGCACGGGGCTCTTATTGGTGACTCTGTTAGGAGCTAGAGGACCGATAAGTAGTCGCATCTGCATCTGGTTTTGAAACAGTTTTATGAAGTCTGTAGCTCTGTTTTGTTCAGTATGCCAATAAATTTGCAAGCCGTTAGGGTTGTTGGTGCCAAGTGTGTTGATTGGATCAGATTAGGTCTTTGCCCCCCAGGGGACATTGAGCAACGTCTGCAGACAGTTGTGGTTGTCCCAATTGGGGGGTATGTACTGCTATCTGGCGAGTGCAGCTACTCATCCTACAATTCACAGGACAATCCCCAGAACAAGCAATTATCCAGCCCAAAATGCCAATAGTGCCAAAGTTGGGAAGCCTTGAGCTAGACAAAGTGGAGATGACACATAAGCCTTATGGAGCTCAAGGTCTTCACACAATGTAAGTTTTTCTCATTGTTATTGTTTACCCATTTACACAAGATCTAAGGCTAATGTTTGTAATTTATTGCCTCTCCTGAGAAATGTTCCTTCAAGTGGTACCTGAAGGACGCAAGCTTCCAAACTTTTCCCATCATGTGGCTTCCTTGTCTTAGAAGCCATACTCACCAGCCATGCTTTTAAGTGAAGGAGGATGGGTGATTGTCCAGGTCATTTAGGGTCCAGTCCCAGAGATTCTGTACATCCTTTTCACCTACATTCTGATGGCCAGAACTCAGTAACGTGGGCCTCAGAAATAACCCTCTTGCATTCCCAGAAGGAAAATGAAACGTTTTGATGAATACCTTGTCTCGTCACTGACACACACACAAAGTTCATTTTGAATAAATGCCGAATAAACAAAGCACAAGAGCCTTCATGTTTATACTGCAATTAAACAGTGGCAAAACATAATTTTAATTTAAGAAACTTGCATTCTAGTCGAGAGAATAGTTCTCAAGCCCATGCATCAGGATTTAGGCAACAGGATTAATATTTATTAAGCACCCACCACTGTCAGTCATTTGGAGTGTGTTAGCTCATTACTCCTGTGAGATAGTTATTATACCTGTCTCATAGATGAGGTAACTGAGAACCAGAAGCTTCAAGATATTAGTATGTGCACACACAGCTGACAGGTACAGTTCCAGTATGCAAATCAGAGACAGATTCGAATATTCTCATTCTTTTCTCTGTATCAGCATTTTTCAGACTGGGCTTTGTCACACACCATTCCTGCAACGCGATCCTGGCCAAAACAGCCCCATGAGCTAAAATGCTTGAGGAATTCTAAATTTCATGTTTTCCTCTTGGAAGAAAAAGTCACAATGCCTATTAGAATACTCAAAGCACATGAGAAGTCTTGTTTTAAAAAGACCAATTAGACCCATTAGAGGAAAGAATCCTGCATTTTCATTACACATATTCATACTCCATACAATTAACAAAAACAAATCTTTGGAAATGTTGCTTTCTCACAACATTTCCATTTTCAATTTGTAATTTAATTCTACGCCCACACCCATGCACGTAATCTGTGCTGTTCTGTCTAAAGTACTGTTTAGGGGGAGCAGCATGGTGTACCCACAGTGGTACAAGTTGGGGATGGAACACCAGTTCTTGGGCATGGGTAGGATGTTTTTCTTCCCTGGATGTTAGTTTCATCATAAATAATGGGATTGAGGAGGGAATGCAGGGGGAGGTACTGAATTAGTTCAAGGATAACACATAGGTCTCATCTTGTCTGTCAGTCAGTGTTGATTGTGGCTGCCTGATGGTAAGGATTCTGAAGCCAGGGGCCACGGAAGTGAAGAATACTCTGAATGATGCATGATGTCTGCCGTGAACGCAGATGGGAGAAGCAGTAATCTACGTGCTACATGTACATTTGCCATCTTGGAGCTAAAGGGAGCCTAAAGTCATTTTCAACGCTAACGTTCTCTGATTCAATTTAATGTGAGAAATAAGACGAATTAAATTCTCCTACTCCTCCCTACTAATCCAATGTGGTTGGAGAACAGGGTGGGTTGTTGACCTGCACATAACTTCCTTGGTCCATTGAGTGTTCTAACTACCAATTACAAGAACGGGTAACTCTAGACAGATCTGAGAGAGGCGTTGCTGATAGAAGCTATAAGGCATTTTGGAAGAAGGGATATATATCTAAGCCGGGTTTTGAAGGATGGATAGGATCTCAACAGGCAGAGGTAAAGAAAAAGTGTAGGCAGGAGAAATAACATTGCTGGAGGCTGACAAAATAAAGTTCTGTTTGAAGATGGTCAGTGCCCAGACTGGCAGAGGTGTGTGTGGACTTCAGGCATGGGACAAATAGCAGAGGGAGGAAGAGACTGAAGCCAGGCAGGTGGGAATCGGGTTGCCATGCATCCTGAGTGCCAGATTCTAGAAGTAACTGACTTCCTAGTGTTCCAGCAGAAAGGGGGCCTCCTGGTACCTGCAGCAGTGGTAACCCCACCAGGGCAAGCGGAGAAACTGTCCTTGCAGGTGGCCCATCCGCAGAGCTGGCTTATGGCACCCCTCCCCTCTGCTTTCTGTCATCGCCTAGGGCTCCTTTCCTGGGACTGGGCCTGATGAAATGTTTCCTATTTTAATTTCAGCTCTGCTGGGAGGAGCTTTTATCTTGGTTGCTACTCGCCATCAAAGCCCACTCCATGTTGAGTAGCTGCCCGCCCCCCTTGCCGGTCCTGTCCTCCCCAGCATCCTGCCTGGAGGTTTTAATTCAGTCTCAGAAGACATGGAAGGGGCTTGCTTTGACGGATCAGTCAAACACAATCCCTTCTCAATTGTCTGTGGAGACACAGGCTCCAGACATGAAAGATAAAAACAAGATTTGCCAGCTTGGTTTAGGAGGGAAGTTTGTGCTGGATCTTTCTCTTCCTCTTTCAACTCAGAAAAAAATCAAATCAAATCAAAGCTTTCCCTCTCAGCTCAATCAGTGCATTGGTTTCTTGTCTACCCATCTTGTTCCATTTCCCAAGTGAATTTTTACTTATTTCAGAAGTCACAAAAACCACCTAACATTTATTGAGATTCCTCTGATCACTTTCTAGGCACTATATGTATGATGACTTATTTAATCTTAACCACTATCTCCTGAAGTGGGTATCATTATTAACCCCATTATATTGACAGGGAAATTGAGTCACAGAGTGCTAAGTAGTCTTGATGTCTCACACAGCTGTTATGTAACGGAGTTGGGATTTATGATTAAAAAAAAAAAAGGTTCTGGCTTCAGAGTTCGCATTTTTTTGGCCACCATGCTATGCTGTGTCTCTGACAGTCTATTCTTGGGGTGACATTCTTTATGTTGATTTATGGGGAGGAAATTTATATCTTCAACACTGAAGTATTTTTCTATAAGAAGGGGTGATTATCTCCTGGATGCATGGACAAGGGATGATGAATGACTCATTCATTAAATGAAACCAAAAGATGTCTTAAGGATTGGGGTTGCCTTTCCCGGAGGTCTCCGAGGCTTGCCTGGCTTTATGTTTTCGTCTAGAAAAAGGCATGTTGCAGGCTGAGTGTTGGATGTGAGTGTTAGAGACTATTTCTCCAGAGAAAGTTCCATCCTATTAGATGCAGCATCTTAATATTTTCTTAGCCTTAAATCTCAGCTAGAGTAAGAGAAAGTGAATTAAGTTAGCTCAGCCCTGCTTTCTGCATGGCAATGTTTCCCAGAATTAAATCTTTTTTTACCCTGCTGTTCTATTTCTCTACTATGAAGACTCTTGCATATGGTCTTTGCCCACAGATGCTAATGCCAGGTGTATGTGGTTTATCCCACCTTTTCTGGAAACAGTTGAGCTCTATTTTTAACCTTTTCCAAGGTCTCAAATATATATGTGTTTGTTACTTCCAGTCTCTATCAATCATAAAATCATCAAATATAAAATACATCATCTTTAATATTATTACACTCTTAAAATAGATACGTATGAAATTCACAGCATGATGCCTAACTTCCAAGATGGCCCAGGGCTATTCCCTTTATTCCCTTCCTGGTATTTGTGCAGTATGTAGTGTCCTCCTACACTGAATCAGGTGAGGTCATGTGACCAACAGAGTATAGCATGGCAGGGGAGTGTGGCTTCCAAGACTGGGTCATAAAATGCATTATGGCTTCCTTCTTCGTTTCTTGGATCATTAGCTCTGAGTGAAGCCAGCTGCCAGCCATAGAGAGCGCCATCTTGGGAGTGGCTTCTGCAGCCTCAGCCACACCTTTCCATGCCCACAGCCCTTGCTGACAGCTTGACTGAAAACCCGGGAGAGAACCCAAGGGAGAACCACCCACCTAAGCTACTCGCCAAATCCCGATCCACAGAAAATGTGAGAAAAAAGTAAATGTTTATTGTTTCTGAATCACCAAGTTTGGGAGATGTTTTCTTATTCAGCGATAGGTAGCTGGTATGACGTGTTCTGAGTCAGGGGGGACAGTTTCAATTTCTAATTTTCTGCACAACTGTCCATTCACATCTCTAAGACTGCTGGGAAAAATAACCTTTAAAGTGCCATTCATTTATTTACTGTGTGCCGCTGTGTTTCGTGCTTTTAAGGCACTCCTGTTCATCTTCACTGCAACTCTACAAAGTTAGCTACTCTTAAAGAAACTACTTTTCAGATGAGGAAATGGGGGCTCAGAAAGACTTTGTTACCAAAGATCATATAACCAATAAGTGGGGGGTGACAGAATTTGAGTTTAATTTGGCCTGAGTCAATAGCCCATGTTCTTAACTACTGTGCCAGATCACTTCCTGCTGAAACTGTTTATGGTTATTTGCCAAGCCCTTAGATAAGCCTTTCACGTGCATTACCAGATCTGACCTTTACCACTGTGAAGGTCGTTTTACACGCGAGGAGATGGCAACATTGGAAATAAGGGCCGAGTTTCCTGTTCCTATTTATCATTTGAGAAATTTCATCACACAACAAAACTGGCCACATCCTTGAGATGATAAGTCACGTGGCCCTTTTCTAGGTCATTCACAGTGATTGGAAACAGGCTAGGCACATAGAAAGTGTTCAGGAATTTTGGAAAGAAGGAAGGAAGGGAGGGAGGAAGAAATGAACGAACAAACGAATGAATGAAGGAAGAAGGGAATGGGAGGAGAGGAGAGAAAAGGGAAAAGAAAGAAAAAATCTGTAAACTCTAAGATTCCTCTTAAGTCAGAACCTGGAGTAGGGGCAATGAAGAGATCTATTTGCCCCAGGGTGGGGTGGAGAGGTATCACAGGTCACAGGTTTGCGCTGCATACCTGGCAAAGCATTGCAAGAAACGTGATGATCCTAGCCATCTGAAGCACACTTGTCCCTTTGAAAGAAGTTCAGTTCTACTCTGCTCAGCCCATCGTAGGCAACAGGTAGGCTGGCTCGGTATTCCAGATCTTCTTTTCTTTCTTTCTTTTTCTTTCTTTCTTTCTTTCTTTCTTTCTTTCTTTCTTTCTTTCTTTCTTTCTTTCTTTCTTTCTTTCTTTCTTTTTTTTTAAGAAGATGAAAATCTGGATTTTTATGTGCTACCTCCCAATTTTTAAAAGTTGACAGTTATTTTTTAAACACAATGTGGGCTGAGCCAAACGTGTCTGCAAACTTGGCATGTCCCGCGGGCTGCGTGTTTGTAGTCTCTGTTGTAGAGAAACAAAAGGACCGGAGGTGGTCAGACTGCAAAGGGCCAACTGCTAAGACAGAGAAGAACAAAGGGAAGAGAAATCAAGAGGCTGCTGCTTGATTTTCCTCCCACCTTACAACTTACAACCCAAAGTCTCGCTGGTATCACCGCTGGAAGAGGGTCTGAGACAGGGCTGGGGAGACCTTCAGAAACTTGCAGACAAAGAATAACCAGTAACCTATCCAGGCAACTTTTGACTTTGTAGATTCTGTTCTTGCAGAGAAAAACTGTTGTCAAAACAGAAAGGAATGGCAGACCAATCCCCTGGCAGGATGTGAGCTACATCCCGCATTAAAGCATGCATCTGATCGCTGACAGTTTCCCTTTTTTTTTTCTTTCTTCGTTTCCTTTTTGACTCTGGGACATACGGGATGGAGTACAAACTGGCAGTGAGTGATATCCCTCCCGACTTCGGGTGATTATGTGCGTTAATAATGATTACCGCTTCTATGTAATATTTGCATAATAAACTGTAGACATCTGGTGGAGTTTGCATGTGTGTGTGGTGTTTGTTAGGAAACAGAAGCAAGCTAAACACTGATGAAATGAGAAATCGAATGGCTCAGACTGAAAATAAAGTCGGCGGGCTTCGAGGTTTCTGTGTGCCAGCGATTCTGAACCACTGGTATATGGTGTCCCAGTTCCCATGGGGACACGTGGCTGTGCGTATGCGGAGCAGAGAGTACGCACTTTGTGGGCCTGGCCCCTGAGCGTCCCATTACAGAATTTTACATATTTAGAAATATTTTGTAATAAGGCCCCTGATATCACTTATTAGTAATAAAATGTGCAACTGCCTTCATCAGTATCAACTACAAATTTGTTTTTTCTAAAAAAAAACAAAAACAAAAAAACCCAGCACGCTTGCAGGTAAAAAGCTGTGTATGTGTGTGATTTATTTTATTTAAATATATTTAAAGACGTACACAGAATGTTATCTTCCTCCCACTGTAATGTTACAGTTTGATTTTGGTTCATTAGGAAATTCTGAGCTTTTTTTTCCCTTAAACCTACAGAATTACTGAGATTTCTAAATGACGTACACAACAATGTGTATTTTTTTAGCTGAAGGGCAAACACAGCAACACACCGAAGGGAGCCCAAAGCGCGGGGTTCACCGGCGTATTCTCGTAAAGTGCGGATTTGGGGTGATTTATGATCTGCAGCATCACCAGCCTCCTGAATTCCAGGAGTTCCCGTAGAAACACCTTTACCCGATTGTAAATGTTGTGTTGTTTCAGTGCCATTTGAGAAACATCCATATCAAGGGTGTAAAAGTGGAGAAATGACTGTGATTTTGGTTGTTTTTGTTTTTACCCGCTCTGCATCGCCAGGAGAAAATAGCTCTCCTTGATGTGTACCTTCTTGGTTCTCTTCCAAAGTGTTCATCTAAACGTCTCTGGTAGCAGAGAATGAAATGCTTTTCCTGCTAATGGTTTTCAGACTGCGTCAAGAAGGCCTGCAGCTGAACCCTCCCTGCTGGATGCTCCAGAGCTGGCAGAGGCTCCAGATAGCCTGGTCCTCTCTATGCAAGTCAAGCCACTATCTAAAGACGCCTCAGGCCACACCTGTGTCTGGCTCTGAGTTTCTTTCAAGCTGTTCTTACAAATTGGAGCTAAAAGAGCTTGGGTTCCGCTTTTCATCAGACCTGGGTTGGACGTTTGCCTCTGCCATTCTCTTAATCCCCTCTTCTAAAAAGTCGAGGGACTAATACCTACTTCATCAGGACTTTGAAAAGATTGAAGAGGATAGAGCTATATAAAGTTTCCAAACCATTACCAGTAACAAAACAAAAATATAGAAAGACAACAACTGTTAAAAGTCAAATTAAGCACTTTTCCCGTATCATGCACGATGTTGAGCAATTATATGCATTTTTTTGTTTTAGCCTCACCCGAATCCTTTGTGATGAGTACCATTAGTATTCCCACTTACAGCTGGAAGAAAAATGGAGGCTTAGAGAAGTAAATATTTTGCCTAAATGTTTCCAAGGCCTATGGAGCCAGGATTCAAAACTAGAGCCGCCTAAGTCAAGGACATGTTCTACATTTGCAAATAAATGCCAAGCACTGTTGTAATTAATAAGAGACGGGAAGATGATAATAATTGGAAAGCTCACCCTTGCGATGTTTGAGGGGGTAGGGGATGGAATTGAACCATTCAAATTCATCAAACTCTTGGGAGATTCGGTACCAATGGAATGTTTACCAGAGCAAAGATCCCATCCACATTACAAACGGTAAAGACACAAAATAGATTTTGAGCTCGGCAATTTCACATTAGAATTCAGAATTCAGCTCATGAAATGTTTTATGACCGTTGTGTGGGTAGCTCTTGTTATGGTGCGACTGAGGATGTGCTTTTGGCATCGGGATGAAGGTTAAGGAGAACCATCCGCATAGAAGCCACATGCTCCAACATGGAGGCTGACAGATCTATGCCAGAGTTGTTCGTTTTCTAAAAAGAAGCATCACTTACCTTGTACGTGAAGTGTCAAAACATCTAGTCAGGGTAGCAAGGGTCTGGTTCTCTGAGCATGGCTTCATTGAGCTGCATGGTGATAAGTTGCAGTAATTCCAATACAGAGACCAGGTTTTTGCTTTGAACGGTTTCCCAATCTGGGGCACTGCTGTCCTACGGGGCTTTCTGTGATGATGGAAATGCCTTTTATCTGTGTTGTTTTAAAGCTCTTCATAGAGTATAAAAAAGTTTTGATAAAATACTAGCACTTACTATTATTATTAAAATTGTCATCTTCACAAGTATTTTGGTAATCAGAGAATGTACAAGTTGCTTTGAGGTCTTTGAATTTAGAGCAATTACCTGTGCTGTGATTGAAGTAAGCATGGAAGGACATGTCAGAACATAATTGACAGAAGGGGTGGCATTGGGCTGCTCAGTTTATTATTGATAGATATACAATTGGCCACCAAGAAGAGGGAGGATGTCTCAGAGAGAGGATGTGCTTGGGTAAAGCATTGGATTTTGAACAATCTGGCTTGTTTGGGGGGAACTGGGGTACCACAAGTAATGAGTCTGTGGGGTCAGGTAAGAACAAGGTCCTAGAGTCTAGTAAGCACAGGGGATGTTTGAGTGTACCTGCTAGATCATAAATCCACTGGACGGATTTATGGAGGGATGTAAGATCTGAATTTCATATCAAAATTAAAATATGGCTCCTGGGGTAGGGGCGTGGGGGGACTGGGGCAGAGGGGGGCTGAAGGCAGGAAGGTCATTTGGAAAGAGGTCTCGTGACAGATGGACAGGTTCTTCCTCAAGTCAGTGGCCCCAGTGATGGGGAAGGAGGTGAATTTGAGAGACAGGTAAGGGAATAAATTAGCAAGACTTTTGAGGAAAGAGAAATTAGGACACTTAGACTCTGGAGCCAGATTTAGGTAAATAACAATGACAGGGCATTGGTTCATATGTCCATTATGCTGTTCAGGTTATAAAGTATTTACGTCCTTTAATCCACCCAATGACCCAATGGAAACCTTCAAGATAAAAACTGATGATGGGCACAAAGCGCTTAGTCAGGCTGTAGGAAACCACTGAGCACTCGACTACTGATGGCTGTGACGAAGGTGGTTGTTGTCCACGTTGCTTTGTTAGGAGGAGGTGGGTTTTACTGACTTAAAGACCAGCCCAGAGAGAAGCCTTAATAGATGAATGCACAAAAGGAAAAAGAGAGAGAGAGAAAGAGAGAGAGAGAGACTAAGAAAGCATCCAGAGAGAGCCTCTCACATCTAGGCTGAGATGGTGCAGGAAACAAAGGCTGTGCATCTCCTCCGGGGAGCACCACCTGACGGACATAACTGCCTTCAGTTTCTAATTTCCGAACCACCTCTGGATGTGTAACTGATCGTCTGCCTTGCACCTCGTGCGCTTACTGTCTGGTTTTTTGGATTGTGCCTTTATTTCGACCTATTCTTAATACTTACAGTATAGTGAAAAGAACTCTGGCTTGAGGTTATGTGGTGATGGATTTGCATATCGTTTCTGCTAGCTAGAGGTTTTATTTTATTTTATTTCATCTATTTATCTATCTATCTATCTATCTATCTATCTATCTATCTATCTATTTATTTAGTTATTGCCTGTTTGTTTAACTTGGAGAGTAAGGAAGGATAAGTGAGAAAATCTTTTGTTTCGTTTTTTCTTCTTTTTTTCTCACCTATCAAAATCAAGATAGTATTATCCATCTCATAGATTTGTTTCATATTGGTAATACCCTAATATGTTTTTTTGTGAGAGAGAGTCAAAGACAGAGATAGAAACAGAGAGAGTGAGAGAGAGAGAGAGAGAGAAATTCACTTTTGCTCTGCTTCTTTCTGATACTTCTATGTCTTATGTGACCTTGGACTTTGACCTGTAAACCTGAGGGGGAGCCCTAAAGGATTCTCTACAGCACTTATTAAAGTTGAAACAGCCTTCAAGGCAGCTCGCCTTAAAAAGTCATTAGCCAGAGATGGCTAAAAATGTGGCCTGACCCACACCTCCAGCCTCAGAGCCTAAATGTGCTCCTAAGAACCAGTCCTGGGTCATTGACTCCTGGTGGCCATCTGTCTAATATATGGACAGGGATGACACATCTTCCCTTTGATGTTGCTCAGAGCTCTGGACCAGAATAAATTCGACAGTCATGCCAGCAACGGCCAATGTGCCCCAGTGGGCAGTGGATGCCAATGTCGGCAACGTTTTTTTTTTTTTTTCAATTTCAATTTCAGAAGCTTGAGACATAAGGTGAAGAGGTCTCAATGGCAGACAAAGGCTTGCAATTTTGTCTTAAAATTCTTGGTTTCATTAAGCATAGGTTTTTCTTCTTTCTTCCATGATAGTGTGTAGCCACTTATGGCCTCTCCTGCCCTGGTTACTCATTTATCAGGCAGCTCAAGGGAACAAACTATTCTACAAAAATTAATTTCCAAGTAACTCAAGTTTGCCCTTTCAGTGCCCAAGCTATTTGTTTTTATTGTCTTTTTTTTATTTGTAGAAACATTTAAAATAAACATCATACTTTCCTCTTTGCTTCCTTAAGCCATGTCCATCTGACACAATATAACTTTTCTCTAAGGATTCAGGGCCAAATGTCTGGCACATTTTTGTGTCAAGGTGTGATATGACAGAAGAGTGCTCTGAAGTTGATTCAGATAAGACGCAGGCCTGTCATTACACTAATGGCACCTAGATGCTCTCAACGTTTTGTCTGCTTTTAGTGGGATAGTAGAGTTTCCTCAACTCCACCCGTGTATGGCGGGCATCTGAGTTCACTCTTCATTTTCATCAACTTCCAGTGTGTGGCTTTCCATCTTCCAATGTGTGGCTTTTAATCTGCTCCCCAGGGTAAAACCAGATTGCAAAGCCTTATTATGATTGCCACCGTATCCAAAGTGACCAGACTCTGGGCAAAAGGATTGGTCCAGGCTACCGGATCAAAGCTCTTGGATTCCAGAGGGTCCCTTTCCTGACCTAGGCTCTGGTCACTCTGAAGCCTGACTCCATGTTTTGTTCCTTGCGGGGACTGAGGACTGAGAAGATGAAGATGGGCAGACAAATAAGCATCCCTGGAATTTTAATATGGGTAGCATTTGTTTTGTTTTGTTCATTTATATTCATGTATGTATCAAACTTCTGACTCTCAATGGGGAAGAAGACAGGTGAGGAAACTACTGTCAGAGAGAAAAAGACACGTGGAGGTGTGTGATGCAGAAACTGTGTTATCCACTGGAGGATTTTCGTAGAGTGTGCAAAAGCCATCTTCACCCTGTTTTGAAAGGCATTGGGATGGCTGAGACTCTCCCCAACAACCAGGTAGAAGTGGGTCTGAAATCTCATTAAAGATGCATCTTCTTCTAAGATGGCTGTCTTGCAAATCCTTCTGGGAGGATAAATCCTTGTAGCATATGTTAGTACTTTGCTTCACCTCTTCCTTCATTCTGATCCTTCCTTCATCTAGATCCGGGGTCATTGTAGGCTCTTCCATGAGTTTGGTGTCAGTGGAGGAGCTAATGGTGCCGTACCTACCTTTTTACAACCAAAAGAAAGGATTCTAGTGTCGACCAGGTATCAGGAGAAGTGGAAAAAGGATAGAAAAAGGAAGCCAGAAAGAATAAACATCAATTTTGCCATGTTTTGTAATTTTGTACAAAACTGGCTTTGTGTTTGCAGGAGTCTTCTTTGCCACTTACTAGAAGGCTGGCTGACTTGGAACAGAAAATTATCATGTTAAATTCTGCATGGGTCACCAACAAAGGATCTTGCTCTGGCTGTTCAATCAACGAAACTTGTGAAACTCTTAGAGAAAATGCTACTGTCTCCTGGGGTTACTAGTTTCTCCTAACTAATAAACCAGCATCAATTATCCCATGATTTATATTTCTAGGTCTACTCCCTCAAACCTCCCCCAGTACAGAAATACTATTTTTGCCTTTTTTTCCTGACTACTTTGTTAAAGTCTGCCATTAACATGCCAGTTAGATGCAATGCGTGATCCTGGATTAAAAAAAAAGCGATAAGGTACACCATTAGGACAATTGTCTAAATTTAAATAGGAACTGTAATCGGATAATGATATTGTACCAAACGTTTAAAGTTCTTGATTTTGATCATTCTGTTATGGTTACGTAGCAGAAAGTCTTTTTTCTTAGAAGATACATCCTGAGGTCGTTGGTAATAAAGATCATGGTATCTGAGACTCGTTTTCAAATGATACGGAGAAAGATTTGTATCTAGACACACCTAGGCACATAGGTGTACATGCACACACACATTGAGAGAGTAGGAGTGAGAAAGAGCGAATGTCGAAGTGTTAAACATTAACAATTGCGAATGCAAGAGGATGGTGTCTGGATAATCACTGCATTCTTGAAGGAAAGTGAGGCCTCATCTTCAGAACAAGAGGAAGAGGGCGCTGATAGGCAAAATAGCAGGCATCCTGCTCACTCTTATCTTCCTTTCATTGTAGAACAAAACTCCAGAACTCTGAAGCATTATCTTTAATGTTTGCCTGAAACTAGCATTAAACTTTGAGCAGCACTTCATGAGTTCAAAGCAGCATTCACATGAGAGAGTCTGTAAAGCGGTTCCAACTCCCTTTTCCTGTTTAGATGAAACGCAGGGAGTGCATTGGCTGATCTTAACTCACACATCAATTAATGTAATTGACTTAAGTGTTGTTCTCACATAAAATGCTACTGTTTAGATTATTTTAAAAGACATCAATTTGTCATAAAAAAAAAAAAAACAACACTGTGCGGTAGCTTTAATTTTTTTTCTCCAGTTCTTTTAATGCCTGTTTTGTTGAATGCTTAGCAACAAAAAGCTGGCTTGAGTAAGAGCTTCTTTGCCAAGATTAAAATAATCTAAAATTTAGATGTGTCTGCAGTGATCAAGGCGGTGTAAATTAATTAGCCACGCTGAGCCTGAATCAGCATCTCTAAATTGATCTCACTTTTATGCTGCTCTGTTTTCTAAAAAGTGCTCACCCTTGAAAGTAGCCACTATAATGATTACTTTTCTTTCTCAATCAGAAAACACATTGGCAAGAAATTCTTTCTTCTTCTTCTTCTTCTTCTTCTTCTTCTTCTTCTTCTTCTTCTTCTTCTTCTTCTTCTTCTTCTTCTTCTTCTTCTTCTTCTTCTTCTTCTTCTTCTTCTTCTTGTTCTTGTTCTTCTTCTTCTTCTTGTTCTTGTTCTTCTTCTTCTTCTTCTTCTTCTTCTTCTTCTTCTTCTTCTTCTTCTTCTTCTTCTTTTCTTTTTTTTTAGGTTTGAAGCAAATAATTTATTAATAAATAGTGAAATTTCGATTTGTGCCAGTGGCCAAACCAAAGGCTACCTGTCATTAACATTCTAGCTAGATGCAATGTGATGAGGATGTAAAAATAGATAAGAGATGACCCCTAACCTCAGAGAAATTTACATTTTATTGGAGGCTTAAAATATGTCTACCAAAAGTTAAATGATGCAATATCAAATGTGAAAATAAATAAGAGATGACTCCTATCCTTGGAGAAATTTGCATTTTATTGGAGTATTAAAATATGTCTACCAAAAGTTCAATGATGCATATCAAACCACAAGCAATGCCGTGAGGTTTTCATTGCCAAAAAAGAACTAATAGAATTGTGTAGAAAGCCATTTGTGTTGGAGGAAAAAATTAGTCTGAGAAGACCTTTTGAAAGGGGAGAATTGGAATAACAACTTTGTATGTATCCTGCAGGCCCAGGATCCATGCTAATAAAACTTCCTAAACCTTTTTCAAACAGTTTCATTGAGACATTGTACATATAATTTAATATCCACTTATTTTAAGTGTCCAACTGAATGACTTTTAGTAAATCTATAGAATCATGCAATCGTCACCATGATGGAATGCTGTAACATTTCCATCACCCTAAAAATATCCCTGGAGCTTATTTTCAATTAATCCTTGTTCCCATCCCTAGCCTTAGTCAACCAGTAACTTATTTTCTGTCTATAATTTGCCTTTTCTTTTCTTGTGGATAAAAGAAATCACACAATATGTAGTGTTTTGCATCTAGCTTTTTTCACTTAACTTTTGAGGTTCATCTATGTTATGTCATATATCCATATTTTTATTTCTGAATAAAATTTCATTATATGGAGAGACCACATCTTATTTATCAAGGCATCAGTTGATGGGCATTTAGTTTATTTCCACTCTCTGTCTGTTATGAATACTGCTGCTATAAACATTCACATATCACATATGAGTTTTCATATGAATATATGTTCTCATTTCTCTCGAGTAGGTACTTAAGAGTAGAATTGCTAGGACATATGGTAAACTTGCGTTCAACTTTCAAAGAAACTGTCTTCCAAAGTGGCTGCATCGTTTTCCATCCTACCAGCAGTGTCTAAAGTTGGATTTACCTGTCTTATTTCACTTAATTATCATGTGAGAATTAGATGAAGAAAGAGAGTTAGGTTGTCTTGCCCAAGGTTATGCATCCCATAATTGCAAACATCCATGCATCTACTTTCAGTTACTGAGCTTGTCGTGCCTGCCAAGGTAGCATTTTTGTTGTTGTTGTTCGTGTGTCTAATTCCCGTATCTCCTATCACACGGAGAACACCTGGTGGCTGAGTTTTAACCCAGATTTGACTGATTCCAAAACAATTTTTGTCTCTCTCACGCTGTGGCTCCAGGATTTTCAAGCACACCTTGAAGGAGAGCTTTCACATCTGATCTCAAAGAGAAACAAGGATCGATTAATAAAGTCTGCCAAGGGTACAGTCAAGATCTGGTGGCAGCTTTGCTGCCTTTTGCCATCACTAGACTGGAGTGTTTGCCCCCACTCTCTGAAAGTCTGTGGGATTCTTCCTTTGATGCTTCACCACCATTGCTTCAGACTAGATAGAAGATTATTTGTGTATAATTTTCTTCTCAACTCCTCCACCACGAGAACATTCCCTTACTGTGAAACTCAATGCATTATATTATAATTTGCTGTTTGTGGGTGAAAGAAATCCCAAACCTAAGAGAAGGTTTAAAGAACTTATTTTAAGTTCTTGGGAGACTAGTTCCAAAAGCAAAATCTCAAAGGATTGAGATAACGCTCCAGAGAACAACAGTTTCGCCATTTATTTTATACATTAGAATCAAAGGAGAACACATAAGAACAGATACATGAAGTTGGTGGCAGAGGAAGGAGGCAGGAGAAGGTCTAGCAGAGAGATTTCTGGGACTGGATAAAAAGAAGAATGGAGAGATACATGTTTCTTTAACATAGGTGGGTGCGGGATAGTTAACATTTAACATTCATTGTTTACAGAGGTATGCAGGTGAAAGATAACATCAAGGGATGTTTATCTTGAGGCATCTGGCGGCATCTGAGATCATTTGGACATTTTAAGTGTGTTATCCTAGAAGCAATGGACAGGGCTTGTTCGTGGTGGAGACTGATGTATTGTATAAGCGTTAGGATGCAACTTACCACCATCACCCACTCAGTTAAGAATTCTTTGATGGTCAAAACATCCATGTATCTATTTTCAGTTACTGAGCTTGTCGTGCCTGCCAAGGTAGCATTTTTGTTGTTGTTGTTCGTGTGTCTAATTCCCATATCTCCTACCACACGGAGAACACCTGGTGGAAAGGTGCTCTCTTCCGCTTAGTAACAGAGTGTCTGGCTTAGGAAAGGTGCTCGATGAACGTTGCTTGGTCGAAAGACTGCAAGAGTAAATGTGAGCATACAATTAGGTTTCTCCTTCCCATTTTAAACATGGTAAAGCAAAGAGATAGAGACTGAAGAATGTCCACAGAGCCAAAGAAAGATGGAGAGGAGCCTTGAGTCCCCAAATTTCTTAATCACTGGGCTCCAGCTCCCTTCTTGAGAGGAAATCTGCCTCTGTGACTATTAAATAATTGCTGTGGCCTGTTAGATTCTGCTGACGTGGGGCTGTGCTGAGCCAGAAGAGTCCAAGACACATGGCTCCCTCTTGGATTATAATGAATAGACCATGGTTTGCGTGGAGTGCAGAGAAAAACACACTGTGAAGGTTTTTCCATAAATATTTAAACAAAAAATTAAAAGATAGTATTTTGACCCGATTTAGACAGTTGATGGGGTGGCCTGAGAATATTGACTAGTTACATAATAAACAAAGAAGGATGTGACATGACGTAATTCATATAGTGCGATGACTGGGCTACTCTCTGTTTTTCTTTCACCTTCTTTCTCTTCTTTTCTATCATCAAAACAAAACAAAACAAAACAAATGTTAACAATAGCCAGCACTAAATAATGAACTGTTGTTCTACTTTTCTTTTTCTGTAGTTTTCCAATTTTTCATGAAGAATAGATGTCAACTATGGCCAAGATAACTATTATTTCTAAAACTTTGATAATCCTTGAACTAGCATGTTATCATCAGCAGAAATATATCAAGAGACGAGATGATATTAGATCACAAAAATAGTTGGATGCAAAGAATACTTTTAATCATGGCTATGAAAGTGTCGAGCCTGGCCCTCTAATCCCTCAAGAGCTTGATGGTGGAGACCTTAACTAGCAGAGGTGAAGGTGGGAGTGAGTGGAAGGCAGTGTCACGGGGAGGGAGTCGCTCGTGAAGAGCCTGGTGGCAGGACCCAGCCTGGTGAACTTGAGAGATGAAGAGGTGGATGTCTGGATTTCAGGATGAGAGTTGTTGCTAGGAAAGGACGAGGTGAAGAGGCAGGTGCACCAATTCTCACAGACCTCATGTCTTAGAGATAATGGATAACTTTTTATTTTTATATTACATCAAATTTATGGAACAGTTACTGGGAGAAAATATAAGTATACTGTTAACCCAGTTGGGTACATTTGGTACAAGTATTTCCTTTACAAATCATTGAGATGTTGTCGTATTTGCTCTGTGTGTGTATGTATGTATCCACATATGTGGATGTGTTTACTCATATGCATGTATGTCTATGTGTATATACACATATACAACATACGTATCCATATATATGACTATATTTATTTATTGTAGTATTTATATATTTTGCCTAAATAATTGAGGATAAGTTGGATTGCCATGCACCTTTACCCCTAGATTCTTCTGTGTTTATTTCTTAAAAGCAAAGATAGTTCTTACACAAACAGAATACAACTATGAAACACAGGAATGTAACTGATGCACTATTATTTAATCCACAGACCATATTCAAATTTTTAGAGTAATCCAATTACTGCCCATTATACCTAAGCCTTCTTCAGTGTGCAATTCACAATCATGCTGAAGAGTATTGGTGATTTGTTTTGTAAAATACTCAATTTCCTTTGGTCTGATATATTTTTTATGAATAAATTGAAGTCGTGCTTTCTTTCTTCCTTCCTTCCTTCCTTCCTTCCTTCCTTCCTTCCTTCCTTCCTTCCTTCCTTCCTTCCTTCCTTCCTTCCTTTCTTTCTGGCATGAACATCGCAGCAGTGACATTGGGTTCTTGTTGGTGCCATATATCAGGAGGCACCTGGCAGTTTGCCCCGATGTCGGTGAAATTGACCGTAACCACTCGGTCAAGGCAGTGTCTGCCAGGGTACCTCACTGTATAGTTATCATTTTTCCCTTTGTAATTAGCAAGTGGTTTGTGGGGAGTCTCCTATTTTCCCTCAATCTTTCACTCACTAACTTTACCGTCCACTGGTGATTTTCTAAGTCTACTATTCTTTCAGTATTTATCATTTGTCAATATATAGTAAGAAAATACTTCTCCTTCTCCCCAATTCACGAATATATAAATGTTGTGGACTTGTGGGTTTTTATTTTATTTAAAGAGTCATAGTCTATTTCTATAATTACATATTTCTATGTTCCAATTATCTCAGATTTGGCCAGTGGGAGCCAGTTTAAAGGGCTTTGACCTTTATCCTAGGGCTAATGGGAAACATATTATAGGGCTTTAGGCAGATGGGCAAAATGATCCGATTTGCTTTTTGACAAATTACTCCAGCTGAGGCATGGAGAATGGATTGGAGGTAGCTTTCAAGAATGTTGGAGGATCGTACTGCAGGTCTTCTCTCTCTTTATCCATCTTCCTATTCATGTGTGTGTCTATCTTTGTTGTTTTTTGTGTTTCTGTCTCTTTGTGTGTGTGTGTGTGTTCCTGCCCGTGTCTCCATGTCTCTCTTTTATCTGGATATATAGTTTCCTTAACAATGTGTACTTTTTCCCTTAACAATTGTACCCTGATGCCTTTGGAAATTCTCTGAAATACATTTCCTTTTACTATAGTAATAAGCCTTCAAGAGCATAATTGAATTCAGATATTAAATACTGTATAAGCACTATCATTTAGCTTCTGATGAAAATGTACATTATTGTGTTTGAAACGACAAAAAAAAAAAAAGAAGAAGAAGAAGAAGAGGCAGTGAATCCAAACAACATGTTTTTTCTTCCTCCCATGAAGTCTTTGTGTGAAATAACTCAATTTCTTTTGGGCTGCCTTCTCTGGGATGTGGGAAGTAGACTCAGGGCCATTATGCAGCGATAAGATGCCGTTTCTAATTCTGCAGCACTGTGGGAGTCTGCTCCACTGTAGGTTTTATCACTTTCCGATTTGCCAAGTATTTCTAGCAGGGAGAGCAGGACTCTCATCTTGGTGGGCGGCCGGGCCAGGAACCAGAGCTGAGATTTGGAGCGATCCATTCACTCATTCGTTCAATCAAATAATACTTATCGATCACGTATGCTGGACACTCAGCTCGGTGCCAGGGACACAACACCAGATAATGATGGACTCTGACTTTGGGGCATGTGCTCCCGGTGCTAGCAAACAGAAAGCATTTGTCTAGCAGAGCCAGACACTAAAATCGTCGAGAACTGCAGGGGAGAAATATTAGCTATATTATTATGAATGGCGCCACCCAGGACAACGGGAAGCTAATACTCAAAAGCCCGCACGCCCCAGTAACGTGTAAGTTACATATTCTATAGGGCAAAATCACAAGATACTGTGGGTTAGGGGTTCAAGGCTGTGGTGAGAGCTGATTGGTCCGAGGTGAAGTAAAGGTAACAAATCATTTCTTCAGGTCTTGAGGACAGTTCTGAGGTCAGTTCCAGAGTCCCTCTGTTGGGTCTCATGGGAAAGCCAGGAGGTTGTGCCACCTTAGGGCACAGGAGCTGAAATATAATCTATGTCAAAATGTTACCTTAGCTTGCCAGAGATCTGGACTGTGTGACCATTAGTCAAGTCCAACCTCCTGGCTTCTATTCCCTTGGGAGTTGCTGATTATCCAGGGGGAAATTCTAGGTCTCTGATGGGTATATAGATAAATGTAGAGAGAGATGATTTCTATAACTAGGATTCAAAGCTAAATTTAATCAAAGTCATAAGGGTCCTCAGTTTCAGTGGCAGGGGTTTTCATTTTAATAAAGCTAGTTAATCTTCCTGACCCTGTTTTCTGATATGTACAGCTCAGGGCAATTTCAAACAAATGTGGGGCAATAGGACAAGCTCCCTGCTTAAGCAAGGTGGGTCGAGTTGGTCCGCATTTTCTTATTTCTTCCCCAAGTGGCATTTTTTTTTCCATACTTGTCATGGGGTGCGCCTGACGTCTCCTCTTGGTTGATGCGTGAGCTTTATGCTATGATGGCAGTCCACTCAACTTTGTAGATTTATGCTCTGAGGTAGCTAGGAAATTCTGAATTTTTTTGTGTTGTATGCACAGAAAGTTGGTCATCAGAAGCTTTCCAAAGAGAAGGTAGGTGATATAGAGGGAGAAGTAATCCATCTCTGAGGGAAGCCATTTTTTCCTTTCTCTTGATATCTACATTCTGCTTCCTTTTCATGGGATGTAGACAGGTATGCATAGAGTTGGAAGAGAGAATTGGTGGAGAATTGGGAAATTTTGAATAAGCAGGAGCCTTCTTGGAACCCATATTAATGTGTTCAAAAAAATATAGCGAGAAACAGACTTGAAGAATTTACTACTGGTCACTCTTGTAGTTTTGCATGGGATAAAAATAGTAAAGCATTCCATATTAAACTCAGGGAACCAGAAGTTTATCTTTTTCAATTTCCCTTGCAGTTAGATATGGCCTGGAACTAAATTCTAGCCAAAGGCAGAAGTATCCTGAGGGTCTTCTGGAAAGTTTTCTTGAAAGAGAGAGAGAGAGACTCGTCCTCCTTTTTATTGGCTGGAACCTGACTGTGATGGCAGGAGCTGAGAAAGCTTTCTGCTCCCGTGAAGTCTCCATGTCAAGGATGGTGGAACGATAATGTAGAAATAACCTGGGTATCTGAAACCATACAGCTGCTATACCAGTCTTTTGTTGTGTTGGTGGTAAAATTGGCATATAATATTATATGTATTTCAGGTGGAACGCATTATAATTTAATGTTTGTATACACTGCGTTGTGTTCACCACGTAAGTCTAGTTACCATCTATCACCGTTCCCTCATCCGTTTTGCCTTCCCCTGTTCCCCTCTGGTGACCACCAATTTGTTCTCTGTATCTATGAGTTTATTCTTGTTTTGTTTTAACAGTCTTAAATTATCAGCCTCTGTGCTGGATTTACACGAGACGAAAATAAGCTGATTTCCTTCCTTCCTTCTTTCCTTTTGTATTGTTATGTGCAGCTGAATCTCTCAATACATTCTTTTTGAAAGTTTTTATTATTTTTTTCAATTACAGTTGACATTCAAAATTATATTAGTTTCAGGTGTACAGCATAGTGTTTAGACATTTGTATAATTTACAAAGTGATCCTCCAATTAGTCTAGTACCCACCTGGCACAACATATAGTTATTACAATGTTATTGACTATATTCCCCATGCTGTACTTTACATCCCTGGGACTATATTGTAACTGTCAATTTGTACTTCTTAATCCCTTCCCATTTTTCATCCCACCTCCAACCTTTCCCCCATCTGGCTACCATCACTTTGTTCTCTGTATCTGAGTCTGTTTCTGTTTTGTTTGTTCATTTATTTTGATATTTAGATTCCACAGTATAAGTGAAATTATATGGTATTTGTCTTTCTCTGTCTAACTTATTTCACTTAGCATAATACTCTCTAGGTCTATGCTTATTTTAAACAAAAAAAAACACAGTCCCAGAGAGGGCATGTGACTTCATCAAAGGTCCCAATGACAGGACTGTGACTAGAATTCAGCTTTCCTGACTTCAAGTACAGATCTCTTCCAATAATCTCAAGCTGCCTCTTGTTAATTCTGTTTCAGGTGTAAAGTAGGAAATATTGGACACGTGAGATATAAATCATAGAAACTGGTAATATAATATGGATGTTCTGGAGCTAGTGGATATTTACAAATTAGTAGATTTTCTTCTCCTTCCCCCCTTTTTACAAAAAGAATGAAGTAAGACAAATTGAGTGATGAATCCACCAGCCAATATTGATTTTCTTGAAAATGGCTGGCCTCAAACAATTACACCTACTGACTGGTTGATGTAACAAGTTGTGAGTTGAAATGAGGTGGAATAACTTGGTTTTGTTAGAGTCCCGGAGGCATGAATATTTGTAAAGTGGAGTTAGTTTCATAATGTTGCTTTCAGAGAAAAAATTCCTTAGAAGCTGAGTCTAGAGAAAGCAGGATCAGAATAGCCCTCCCGGATGTGTTCACACGGTTAAATGTTTTTACTGTCGAGTTGGCCCTATTTTTGTAGCGTGGTGACACTTCCTCTGTATTTAAACGTTTTGTTTTCAAAGCATGACATGGTTTTTATACTGGGACCCGTATGCGTGGTAAATAAAGGTCGATAGATAAAAATATCGGGCTCGATGTTGATTGGTTTCATGTGAAAAAATAAAATTAATTGCTTTCTGGTTGTTGGTACCTTTTTGGAGTCAGGGCACTATTTGCAACACATCCTCCTGGAGAAGCAGGTGTCTGGCTGACTTAGAATGTGGGCTGGTGAACTAGCATGTGAGTTTCCCAAGTTCATGAAACATGGAGAGCAGTGAGTGATTTGGAACCCTGAGAAAGCCTGCCTTAGGTAGTATTGTTGTTGTTTTATTATGATCTTTTTATGATCACTGTTTTTGCAAATGTGTAGTCTTTCAGTGGCTTCTCAAGGCACATACGAGTAAATGTAAAAGGGAATTCAAGCCTAGAGTTTTTTTCCCAGCTCCAGTTAATGACAAGGAAAAGTTATGGAAATAAAGGGGAATTCAGAGGGCTGAAGATGGGTAGTAGTTGACAATTTAGCAATGCGTGTCAAAAGCTTTACAATCTGCATAACTTGAAGAGAGTAGACCTTAAGTAGTCTCTCCACAAAAAATAAATAAACAAAATAACTGAGGGGATGGATATGTTAATTAACTGGATTGTGGTGATCATCTCACCAAATATACATATATCAAAACATCACATTGTACAGTTCTTAAATATATGCAATTCTTATTTGTCAAATACCCCTCAATAAAGCTGGGGTATAAAAATGTGACTCAGAGAAAGTATTGAAAAATCTATTTCAGAATCTTTTGAGGGTGTGGTTTATTCTGTCTTATACTGCTCAGTAGAGAAACATCTTCTTTGAGTCAGTATCTTCCAAGATGTTGATTGACACCTGCCATCACGTGGCTACGCTGAGAATAATCTTTTAATGACACAAATATAAAAAATAATGTAATAACCCCTTGTACCGGCCTTAATAAAGTGCTTATTACTTTAAAATGTACATAACTTATAAATTATCATGTCTATTTGCTCGACATGTATACTAAGAAAACTACTGGAAATGTCATATTAGTTTTGAAGGTGGAAAAAAAAACATAGATGATATTTTACAGAAAAAAAAAAGAAGCTTCAATTTGTTAAAAATATATACAGTGTCAATTGTGCATTTATTCATTGTTATTGTTTTTAGTCCTGAAAAGCAGCTAAGAGTCACGTTCATCCAATGAAGGTGACCTCTAAAAGCAAGTCACTTAAGCGTTAGCAGTGCCACTGAATTCTGAGGTTTTTCCTTGCCGTGGACGCTCGTTAAAAGTCTTTCAATGTCTGTAATACGATTTGGATAGTAACTGCTCTTGGCTGTTTTGCCTCTGTGCCAACAGAAACATAGGCAGCTAACCGCACGCTAACATGCTCATCCATATTTCCAGTCTCCCGTGACCTTGGGCCACTCTTAGCCTCACAGAAAGGTCCTGGACTACACTGTCACCTCCTTGATGTGCATTTCTCCTCTCTTCACATTCTGCCTCCCCTCAAAACCCAGTAATGAGGAATCCAGCATAAAGTAATGAGACAGTATGCGATTGAGGTGGCTGCCAATTATGCTGATGGAACTGAAGTCTTATTAGACTAATAAGTTTTTCTAACGTGGACTTGGGGCACTTATTTCTTGGTGATGTGACTATTCCTGAGAGAAGGTGTCCAGCTCTGTAAAGTGAGTTTACCTAAGCATGATGTTCACCTTGGATGAACTGGAGTGAGCTCTGGAGCCAGGGATAAGTGGGTTCCTACTCGATTTCTGCCACTTATTAGCTATTTAACCTCAGGCAAGCCATTTAATTTCTCAGAGTCTTCAGTCCTGTCTGTAACTTGGCAATATGAATTTCCACCCACCTGCAAGGACTGCAATGGCAATTAAATGAGTTAAAAACCGCACGGCACTTGACATTTTGTATGAGTTTATCTTATCCTTAACTTTAAACACAGCTACTTAACCATGCTACGTAATAAATAATACAAATGTAATTATGTTGTTATTATTATTAGAAATATCTCATAATCTTGGAGATCATTGTAGACAGACTGACCTACAATGAAACCTCAACCCCCACACTGACAAATGCTGACTACTCTTGGCCTTGGTTTCTCTCTCTTTAACTAATAATAAAAATAATAACAGGAATAGTTATGTCTCATAACACTGTTGTGAAGATTAAACAAACTAATACATGAAATTGGTTTAACCACTCTGCCTGCTCAGGAAAGTAACTTCCTGTTATTGACTGGACCAAAATATTATTGAGATACTTATTTTCAGTTGAACTTGAAATTAATTGGTGGTGCAAATTTTCCAGTTCAAAGTTGTCTAGATACACAAGCCATGTCGACTTTGGGGCTGTGAGACTATTCACGTGATGCGTAATTCTGTGTTTTAAGGTTAATTTAGAAATAATCAAATCAAGTTAATTTAAGAATAAGCTCTTGTGTCATAGGACAGTTAAGCGTAGAATTAAAGTCAGATTCTTACACTTCTGGATCCCGGAGCTCAAACCTCATCAACCAAAATCTGTCCCTTCATCTCTTTTCTCTCTTCATCTTTGATTCTATATCTCCGAGTGTGCCTTTGCACTCCATGTGGAAAGGAAGATTTTTTCTTCCACTTCTCAGATATTAATTCCAGGTTTAATATCTGAGTAGCTAGGCTTAAATCCTTATTTTATTATTATATTTTTTTAATGCTGTCGTGTCAGCTGGGGTTGCTGTCCCCATCTATGGTGCTGAAAGCCCTCACAGGCATTCTGACCTAAATTGCCTCTTAAGTCGTCACATAGCTCCTGACCTCTGCCTGTGCTAATCCAAGTGGCAGCAGGATCTCCGACCCTTATGATCGGCAAACTCCTCTTTTAGAAATTTTCTCTAATTCTATATTTTCTGACATTGGGAGTTAAGAAAGGAACGGAATAGAACTCTGCTATCTAGTGCTGAATTTTTCCTTCCTTGGGAAAGACAGAGCAATTTTAGCACAACCTAGAGAATGTCCATTTATTCTGCAAAGACGTTTTTTTCCACCACCTAAGATGCATTGAGTCATGTTCTCAGCACTAGAGATTGAGAAATAAGGATATAACATTTGACCATGTAGGGCCCCTATGGTTAAATTGGTAAAAGTTATGCATATAATTAAAGTTAATTGTGATAAGCGTCATGATGACAGGCAGTGGAGGGACAGATAAGCCAGCTGAAGCTGTGTTTGTAGAGTCTGACTTTTCGTGAAGGAGCAGCTGCATGATCTAGATCCTACGATATGAGTAAAAGCCATCCTGTCTTGAAACGAAGAGCAGAACCATTTCGTCTGGTTGGTTACTCTCCAATCTGTGCCCTATTGGGAAGAGCAGCTTCTTCAGAGGCCCACTGACCGCATGGCTGATCAAGGTGGGCTCATCTGGGTAAGTAGAGGAGAAACAAAGGGGACCAATAAAAAGAGAAGAGATGGAAAGAAAAGAAAAGGAAGAGCTGAAACTTGTTTACCCTGTGTCTGTATCCCGATGAGAAGAAATCGAGCTGCCAATAATTGAGCAGGGCTCTCTGATGACATAGATTAAACCAGAAGGGCCAACAGTAAACAAGATGAACTTCAAAAGAACAGCGTCTCTGCTCTCTGGGGACCTCCATTAGCGAGTCACCAGATAGGCAATTACTGTACAGTTCTTGTAATGACCGGGATCAAAAGCAAGCATTCTGCACAGTAGGCAGTCAGAAAGCAGGCAGACAAAAAACTGTGAAAATATGCCATTAAATCTTAATTATTCTTCAAAGGAAAACAAGCACGACTAGGGGGCAGAGAAGGAAGGAATATTCTGAGCCGTACTAATGCCTGGGGCTCAGGGCAGTAGTACAGCTACTGTTTCAACTTTCTTATTTACTTAAAATTGAGCATCTCATTCTGACTTGAGCTGGGCTAAGGAATTCAGTTTATATAAGCATCCTAGTTTCTCTGGCCCTCTATATCTTCTTCTGGTTGTCATAACAGACCAGGTTTTGTACACAAAGTTTGGATAAAAACGATTGCTTTATTATTGTTAAAAACAAGTATCTCACCATGCAGTGTTGGCCACTGTTGACCTTTGGATTCAAAGTAGTCACTTAGCACCTTTGTGAATAGTATCCTCTGTTCTGGAATTCACAAGCATCAAGGGTCATGCTAGTCATGTGTCATTTTCCTGAGGCTTACACTTGAGATGTTCTTGACCGATGCATGGAAACCACTGACATCCCAAACTCCATGTGTGGTACTGGCTAAATGAAAGTCTTAAACAACCAAAAATGTATTGATTTTGAATACTGTGTGTGTGTGTGTGTGTGTGCGTGTGAAATTGAGATTGCACAGAATATATAAATTTAAATCTTATTTTGATCACTTAGCATTAGGGTTTTAAATAGCTACAGAAGAGTCTTAGCCCTGTGTCGCCAAATGGAAATACAATGTGAAACTCATATGTAATTTAAAATTTTTCTAGTAGCCACATTATAAAAGGGAAAAAAAAGGCAAAATTATTTTTGATAATATGTTTTATTTAACCCAGATGTCCAAAATATTATGATTTCAATATAAAAAAAAGATCAATAACACATTTTACATCTCTCTCTCTCTTTTTTTTTTTTGGTACTGTCTGAAATCCAGTATGCATTTCACACTTGCAGCCTTCCTTCAATTTAAAGGAGCCACGTTTCAGATACACCTGGCATGGTGGTTACCATATTGGACCACACAGAGCTAGACTGTGTCTCCAGTTCCATTCCAAGCCATTTCCGCCTGTAAACACTCATTTAAGAAAACTGATGTCCACTGCATAGGTTCTAATACAGACACTGTACAACTCACCAGTCTAGCAAAACAGATTTGACATCTTATGACTTGAGAGATGCAAAACTAGAAACAGCGAGACCTATGATAATGGTCAGCCTTAAAACTCCACTCAACACTGGTTGGTGACTGTGGTCCTGGGTGAATGGGATCCTCTCCATTGGGAAACTTGAGACAAAAAAAAAAAAAACTTGAGACCAAGGGAAACCACGCAAGCCTACCCAGCTGTCTCGCTCTCCATCCTCCAATCAGAAGCAGCCTGTGGGGAGAGAGGGGCAAAAGCACAGAGCAGTATTCCTGGGACATTTAAGTGTATAAGAATCACCAAGGTGCTTAAGAAAATGCAGATTTCCAATTCCTACTCTTTGATTCTGACTCCGTGTGTATCCGTCTTTGTAACAAGTCCTCTTTACAAATTTTTAAGAAGATGCTGTAGAAGCAGCCAGCGGAGCTTTGAGATGCTGCTGCCTAAGGGAACACACAAGCCCATCACCATGTTCTCCCTGCGACCTTCCATGCTTGGGGCAGGAGGGCATAAGAGGGAGAAGGGGAGCAGTTTGCCATCTGCCTCTCCGATCAGAACATCACATTCCCCACAGTCTACCTTCACCTCACAGCGTGGTTTCATTTATAATGTGGGAAATAGTTAGAAATGTGGGGTTGTCCAGATTTAATCCCAACAGGTGTCTCCCACATTCCTTACTTGTCCACGGACTGTCCACCAGAATTAGATCATTGTAGAATCAAGGAGCAAGACCCCAGCTCAGAGGGCATTTATGGGAGATAGAACAGAGCCCTCCAGAGAAGATGATGATATATGACTAAGGTCCACGGGGAATGGCACAGATAAGAGCCACTCAAGGTCAAGGGATAGTTGAGAAATATCATTTCCATCTCTTAGCTCTTCAACAGCTACTTGCCTCAATAATTGTGGCAATTCCTATGAGCATCCAATCCTTATTCTTCCACCTGTTCATATCGTCTTCACGTGATTCCTTAACCTGACCAAAGAGTTCTTCACTAAAATTAAATAGCCCCAAATGGCCAAACCTCCTCCTCTTTCTCCTCCTCCTTCTCAACAGGAGACCCCAGCATTTCATACCACATCCTCACTTACAAAGGGTTCGTAATCGCTTGTGTTCATATATATGACAGACTTGAACAACTATGAAGCTCGGTGTTCTTGGTGGTGTTACTTTTAAGAAGTACCTCATTATTCAGGAAATATTTCCACATATATTCTTTTTTCTGACCCTTAAAACATTCTCGAGGTTGAAAACAACCAGTAATAGTAGAACCACCTTGTAAATAAGGACAAAGAGCGCTGGCATGTTAAACGTAAAATCACAAAACCATTTGGTGTCACAGCCAAGGTGAGGATGCTGGTCTGTTAATTACACATGCGTTGGTCTCTCTCTACTACCTCTTGCTGCCACTTTCTTGGAGATTAGATTCTCAGATATACCTGACAGTCATGTTCTTTCTTAGATGTCTAAGCTTTGCCTAAAACGAAGTTTTTGAGAAGAGATTCTGGCCTGACCACGGGGCTCCTGGAAATGGCTGTAGTGAGGGACAGTGAGAAGAACTCCCCCAGAACATATGTTTCCAATCTGTCTGCAGAGATGAGTGGGAATCAGGCGTCACTTTCCCTTTTCAAGCCCCAGTTGGCCAACCGCACAGGAAGAGAGAGAACACTTTCAATCATGCCGTCCAACTGCAGTGCCCAGGCCTCCCAAGGAAAATCACCCCTTTCGTTTCCCTTCCTCCCAACCTCGGCGACATCCAACCCTGAGGAGTCTGAAGGCCAGCTTGAGAAGGAGTCCACAGGAAGGGCTGCCTAACCCATAGCCTGATGAGATTGGTATATATTATAGTGGTGACTTTTCTTTGTCCTCACAGATGCAACTCGTTCAAGGGGCAGGAGGAATAGCATGTAGAAAGCGGCCAGCTAATATATTGCACAGATGCTCTCTTACCTTGCCTCGCCTCACAGCACCTGTACTATAGGTCTTGGAGCCGAGAACATGCCCACGGGGCCAAGGTGATAGAGTTGGGCTTGAGCATAAGTGGTCTTTTGCGTTTTGTGGCGAGTCCAAAGTCCTTTCTGCTCTCCATTGGACATATGGTCAGACCATGCTAGTTCCATTAAAGAAAGAAAAATCTAAGTGCCTTGAACCTAAGTTAAAGTTAAAAACCTGTTGGCTGCATCATCCACCGGAAACAGGTGTGACACATCAATGTGGACTGCATCTCATAACTGTGCCCGACTCTCTCACTTGGCAAATGTCAACACTGAGAACCTGAGTGGGAAAGTGATATCTCTAAAATCCCATGGAGAGGAGTGAGAACGTAGTTATCCCGACTTCTGGTCATGTGTGATTTTTTTCTCCTAGATCAATCACGCACTAGCTGCCTCGACGTTCATGAGCCTTTGTCTAGACACTTGGAATAAAACCCCACTTCCTTTCCTAGATGTACACAGCTCTGAATAAGCTCCGGGCCATACCTATGCCGAGCCTCAACTCTGCATCTTCTAATCTCTTTCTTGGTTAGCTGCTCTGAGCCATGGTAGCCTTGTTCTCTTCACTGAGCGTGATGCTTCATCCTCAGTACATATTCTCTCCTGTCCTCTCTGTCTTCAATGTCCTCCTCCTTTTGACTCATCTCTAATGGAGTTCTTCCCATCCTTTAAACTTCAGCTCAGAAGTCATCTTCTCAGAGAGGCTCCCTATAGTGACTAGATCCACAGTTGCCCACGCTTCCCATCACATTACCCTGTTTTGCTTTTCTCTTCATACTGATCAGCCTCTGAAATAACTTTCTGACAGGGGTATTTGATTAGTTTTCATTTTTGTTCCTCTTGCCACAGGATGTGATCTCCAGGAGTATTTTATTCACCACCCCATACTGGTATTTAGAACAGGGTCTTTCTAATAGGAGATGCTAAATTAATATGCGTTGAATTAGTTAATAAATAAGATGCACCTTTATTTGCATGGGAATAATTCTTGAAATTAAGAACATCTTGACCTTGATATCTGTCTTAGTAAGTCTGAGCTGTTGAAAAAGATATCACAGACCAGGTGGCTTAAACAATAGAAATTTATGTGTCACAGTGCTGGAGGCTGGGTCGTCTCAGATCAGGGTGCCACCTGGTCAGGCTCTGAGAAGGCTGACAGACAGCTGTCCTCACTGTGCCACCCCACGGTGGAGAGACGAGAGATCTTGATCCCTCTGTCTCTCTCTCTCCCTCTCTTGACCTCTTCTTATAAAGCCACTTTAACCTCATCATAAGAGCTTTACTCTCATGGCCTCACATAAACTGAATTACCTCCCAGAGGCCCCATCTCCAAATACCATCATCATACTTGGGATTCAGGTGTCAACATAATGAATTTTAGGGGAACACAGTATCTGCCTCTTAAATAGTACTGCTGCTTTTCACTCTTTTTCTTTAAATCTGTATATCTACATATCTGTAACTACACCTGTGACTATACCGACATCTAACTCTACATCTGCAGTTTCTTCTTCAGAACAATCTTATGAACTACTTAGTCATCTTCAACTTTTGAGGAGTGGAACCCCCACTCTCGATTGATGCCAATACTTTCCCAGCTCCAGCATATAGCTGTTGCTTGGATCTTCAGACAAAATGAAATTCAGATTTTTAATAATCTTCATTTTTGAATTTTCTGAGGATTTCATGACAATTAGGGAAGAAATAGAGTCTTTTTTTTTTTTAATGTTATTAGGTCAAATTTAGGGTCGCCAGCCTAGAAAATGCTTCTGTTTTCTAGATCATAAAATGTAAAAACAGATCCTTTTGTCCCTGTCATTCTTGTAAGGAAAGTGACATCTCTGGGATTAAAGACAGCTGCCTCTCCAGGGGTCCTTTCTTTTCTCCTTTCCTCTCTTTTCTTGTATCTCTTCATCCCCTTTCTTTCCTACTAAACGGGCTTTCTGAAACACTAAAACCACAGTCTAAAACGAATGCTTGCTCAGAGTTCTCGACGGGTAAGTGATTCCCGAAAGCTCAGTCTTCAAGGCAGTTTTTAAAAGGAAATCCTCACTTCCTTGACAAAAAATCTCTCTTACCAGGTGGGCTTCAGAAATAAAGAACTGGTCGCTGTGCTTCCAATTATGCAAGACGCTGTATTTTTACTATGGTGCTCGAGGAACAGAATTATTCTTTTTTTTTCCCTGAGTTGAATAGTGTTCTTGCAGAATGGCTATATTCTTTGCTCTGAGTATCTATAGTTTTCCATGATAACCCCAGTAAATAAATAAATACAGCTCCGTCAGGAAGGGAGGCGAAACCCGTGTGGTTCAATACTCTCCAACTGACAGAGCACCCCAGGTTACAAAACATGAAGAGAAGGAGACAAATGACAAATAAACAAGAGAGCCAACGGGAGGAGCAGTGGGTTTCTGCTTTGTATATAGAGGAACACTTATACTCGGGGAGGAAATTCGAGTGTGCGTTCCTGTCGGAAAGCTGGTGGCCAATACAGTTTTATGGGTATTCTCGGAAAGGCGAAGAACTCATTCCAGCCCTGCCTCTATGAGGACATGTTTTTTCTTTTGCCTCCTAAACCTCAGATGTGTCCCTTATGCCATTTGGTGATGAATGTTCAGCTTCGTGACAAGAAGGCCGAAGAGCTTTGTTCGGTATCCACAGAGTTTGAAAAGAGATTAACAGGGTCTAAAGGAATAAGGAACATCTGGAAACAACAGCTTCGCATTTTGCTTTCGCCCTGAGTGTGTTTGAAAGCTGAGCATTGGGGATTGGACAACTGAATTTACGTTCACGATGAAAAGCCTGGTGGTACCCCTGTGTTTCTAGCAGGCGAATGGGATAGAATTGGCCAAGTGTCTACTGTCAGCACTTCAAACCCCAACGGTGACTGCCAGAGTCAGGTTTTTCTAATCTGAGCAGTATGTGGTGGGGGAAGTAGGAAGATAAAATTGGAAGGCTTCGTTTCATGCCAGCAAAAATAGATTGAGAAATTTGATGTACACTAGTCACTGATTCGCGTGCTCTGGGGAACGAAATTAAGTCAGTCTATTCTTGCCTTGATATTGACAATGGGGGAGGCTTTGCATGTGGGGGATCGGGGTGCATGTGGGAAATCTCTGTAGCTTCCCCTCAATTTTGCTGTGAAGCTGAAACTACTCTAAAGAAATAGTCTTACTAAAAACAAATATGTAAATAAATACTTGTTGAATGAATGAATTAGTAACGTAGATATAAAAGCTAACACAGAGATTCCAGAGAGAAGGGAGGATGATTCTGTAAAAAGATAAACTGAGGTTATCTTAAAAATTTTGAGTTTATTCGAGCAAAAATCGATTTAAATCAGGGAGCATCCATCCTAGCAGACAGAAGGGAGCTCTGAAGAGCTGTACAAAATGAAAGACTTTTGTAGGCAGAGGGGAGAAGGAAAAAGGATGTTACACTTAGCAAAATAGCGAATTGATAATTCCAAGGTCACTTTTCTTTAGAGGACAGCGGGGGTTTATCAAGCAGATTCTCTAACTAGCGTCAAGGAAGTGGCTATTGATTGACTGGTTTAAGGTTCCACATCTGGGAGAGCTGAAACTAATGAAGTCAACTTAGGGTTTGGTGATTTGGGACTTAGCACAAACAACTCCATTTGGGGCTTGTTGTCTTACTTTTCACAGTGACAATTGGTAGAGGCTCAAGAAGAAATGGAGCTTGGGCATAGGCGTCATTGATGACACGACTTTTAGTTTGCAAATAATTAAATTAAAATAACTTTTGGAAACGAAAGACTGAGTGAACAGATCGGTGGTTCCATTTCCATAGAACCACAAGTGTTTGTGATGTGCGTCCATGTGTCTCTCTAACAGAGCTACAAACCTTCCCTGTGTTTATGACACAAAATGTTGCTTCTTTCAATCAGTGTATATGTGTTCATGTTATTACGCAAGCTTTTGTGTATACTAATTTTAGTAAGAGTTAAACCCATCATCAACTCAGCCAAATCATAGTTTACTCAAGTATTCAATGACGCGATTTTGAAAGACAGATGAGTGTGAGCAAAGAGAGGACAAATAAGCAAAGAACCAGAGGGAAAAAAGTACAAATGACCAGAAAGGAAAAGAGAGCCAGGCCATGATGAGAAAAACCTTGGGTGTTCGCATTTCAAGCTATTCTGTGGCCTCCTAATCCATTAACATTTGCAGAAAGAGGGTTGAGAGATTTTAGCAGTAGGATCTGTGTAAACTGGTCCACGAAGATGTAGGTTTTGACTGATACTGGAGAAGTTGAGTACAGGCAAAAAGTTAGCAGTGAGATCAGTGTAGGAGAAATGATTGTTTTACAAAAAGCCATTATGCTGCAGGAAAAAAAATTGTTTTTTGGTTTCTAATGTGGAGCCCCAAGGCTGTTTGACTCGTGGCCCTGTGATCCTCAGGTAGAACATCACGCATGCTTACTTAGCTCTTGTGTGCACATTTGAGACTTACTGTCCCCCAAGCAAAGAGTGACTTTCAGCCCTGCCTAGCTTTTCTGCTGCGTGTGGGGGAAACAGCCCTTCCCTCTCTCACTGCAGCCTGATGGAGACTTTTTGTCAAAACATCTGGTCTCCCAATCTGAGACACTTAGATTTCCTTCATGCCTCTCCTCTTAGAAGCACCAGAAAATAAATCCCAACACTCTGGTGAAATGTTGAAACAATGCAGAGAGTGTTGGAAGCAAACACGAGACCTAATCATCAACCACCCACTAGCTGCTCTTTGTTAGAAATTCTGTCTGTACCGATGCATCCCTCTGGGTCCTCTTTAGGAGAACATAAGATAACGATAAAAGATCTCATGATAAGGTACTTTTGAGATAGATCACATTCACATACCTTTTATTATGGTGTATTGTTATAATTGTTCTATTTTATTGTTGTTAATCTCTTAACCGTGCCTAATTTATAAATTAAACTTTATTGCAGGTATATAAGTCTAAAAAAATCATAGTATATACAAGGCTTGGGTACCATCCGTGGTTTTAACCATCCACAGGGGGTCTTGGAATGTATCCTCAATGGATAAGTGGGGATTAATTATTGTATTCTCTGATCTTTTATGAGAATAGCTTGCTGCCCCTTATTCTATTCTATTATTCTTGCCATTGTAAATCTTGCACTCATTAAAACCCATATATTTTGTCAAGATTTGGACAAAGAAGATTAAGAGGTATCTTATCTAGCGAACCTTTCTGGCTCATGTCTGCTTTCACTGTCTTTGACCTCTTTTCCAAATTCTGTAAGTTGCAGAAAACCGATACTAATGCAAATGATGCTTGTCCATAGAAAAGCAAACGAATTGTGTCCAGTGGAATGAACTTGACTTTTGCCCTATTGGTACTGACCACTTTTGTTTCCAGGTTTGAGTCACTTGTAAATTCATTTCAACATTCTTGATTAACCTATAAACATAACTTTTAGAATTTTCCTTTGAACTGGTTGTAACATCTTAGTGGTTCCTTCATTCACTAACGAGATCCATCTAAAATCTTTGACATATATTCATTTTACATTTTTGTATGTGAGTCGTGACTCTATAAAAATTGTATCCTTAAGAATTTATATATTAAACATATACACAACAAAAATTCTGTGCTAGGTCAGGAAGTAGAGGACTAGGGCCTTGAATTAGATTGTTTTAGTTTGTCACCCGGCCACACTATTAATTAGGCGAAGGAAGCCAGGCACATCACTTGACACGTCTGAACCTCCCTTTTCTCCTCTATAACGTGATTATTAGAATAATTCCTACCTCACAGTTGTGTGAGGGTTAAATGACATAATCTACGCACATCTAACATTCGGTAAACAATCTGGCAATGTAAGCTGTTGTAACTGACATTGTAAATTGCATTTCATTCATTAGCTGAATGAAATGTTCAGCTTCCACATGATGTTACCTTCTGCCAGCGGCTAGCCTGCAGCCCCACTGGCTGGCTTTGGGTTCTTCTGAAGGCAGAGCCTGAGACGAGATGTAGAGCAGGTAGTTTTTGTAGACAGACTTCTGGAAGAAGGAATGAAGAAGCAGAGAGAGAGAGAGAGAGAGAGAGAGAGAGAGACATAGAGACATGAAGGGAGGAAGAGAGAAAAAGATGCATTTTTCCTCTATGTGGGAAGCTGGAGCTAGTCCTGCTGGGCACCCACTGAGCAACATGCCTCAGAATTGTCTTTTTAAAGACAGCAGGCTTTAAAGACATTAGCCATCAGCACCCATTGGTTCCAGGCATCATCCAGGGATATCAACTCCTTTGTGATTCCAGGCTACCCAGACTGAGGGCTGCACAAGCCTCTGTGGCTTCAGAGTGATCCTTGGGGCAGAGTCAGGAGCTTACAGAGGGATGCTGTCATGTGCACAGGAAATGTCTACCACAGTGAGCACATTAAATAGTCAGAGACCAGCCCGGGGGCTGTGACAGGGGCACAGAAGTGTCTCTCACACCTGCCATTGACAGCCAATAACCAGTCCCCTCTCACGTTCCAGCAATATTCTTTGTTCCTCATACCCTTCAAGGGGCCAAGAAAAATACAGGATGTGAGCACAAGTAGCCGTACCAGGAACCGCCAGATACAAGTCACTTCTTGCTTTGGTGGTGAGGCTAAGAGCTTCCTCTCCACCTCTGCTCCAGAAACCTATCTGGCCCCAGCATAGAGGTCTGTAGAAAAATCGGTTGAAATCATGATTCCCTACTAAGGATGGCTTCAAAGAGGGCCTTAGAGAATGATGGGAGCCTGCAGCAACCCAGCAGCCAAAGCTGCAGGAGGGAAGCTGGCTGGGCTCTCCACTCCTCTTGGTTGCTTGTGACTGGGGAAAACCTAGTTAGAAACCTTATAATATAGCTACTTCCCCTCTTATAACTTCTTAGGTTGTTGGTCTGAAATCTGCATTTTAAATGTGTGACCTTGGAGATTCATGTATAAATAGAGTGGGGTGCTGATGCGGTAAGAGCTGCTTTGTAGTTCAGCCCTTGACTGAACCCTCTGCTAGACTCGTCCCATGTATTAGCTCAACACTTTACAACAAAAGCAAAACCAGGGAGACAGTTAAAGTTTCCATGGTTTCCATAGGTGAGGGGTAAGGTAGGGGTGGAAAAAGTGGAGCACAGGGGATTTTTAGGGAAGAGAAACGGTATGATACTGTAATAATAGGAGATTCATGAGGTTATAGATTCGTCAGCATTCCTAGAACCTGTGCAACGTAAAGAGCGAACTCTACTGTAAGCTGTAGTCTTTAGTTATAAGACGGTATCCATACTGGTTCATCAATCGTTGTGAACGTAGCTACACTGATGTAAGACGTTATTAACAAGGGACACTGTCGGGGAGGGACAGGGCATGTGCTGTACTTCCTGCTCCATTCTCTGTAAACACAAAACCAAAACTAAAGTCTGTTAATTAAAAAAAGGAAAACATCAGAACAGAGCCTTGCAGGTGGCCATTATTACCCGCTGGTTATAGAGGAAGAAGGTGAAGGGTCTCAGGGCCACGCAGCTTGTTGATGGCATCGCAGGGAGGGGGTCTCTGGTGTGTATGGCTCTGAAACTCGTGTTCCCGTCATCGTGCCATCTCTCCGGCCTCCGTGCGGGCCTCCGCCTCCCTGTTCCGCCTGCCCTCCTCTGTGGTGAGTTACCTTCCCCCTTCACCTGCTCTGCCATTTTGACACGGTCCGGTCCCCCTGGGTCTCCCCTGCTGGCATTTCTACAGTCAAGCTTTCCGGGAGAACCAGCCCATCAACCTGAAGCTTTCTAATGAGCCTGTGAAGTGTCATTGGTCCTCAGTCCCCATTTCGCTGATGTATCTCCGGTGCTGTGATGTATGGATCAATCTAAGTGCTTCTGGTCTTTGAAAGGCCTGGTCCCTGGGAAGCTGGCTCATTCCGTTACCTTTCTGCTAATTTATAATTTAGCTGACACAACTCGCCGCTGTTGTATTTGCCTCGAATGCCCATCAGTCTGTCCCGAGGATGAGGCGTTTGGGAGCTAAATTAACGAAATCATCGTGCGAATTAGTTAGACCGCCCTAAAATACGACGCCCCCTTCTTGTCCCCACTTTTTACTTCTTAACATTTTACCAAGAGCCTCCGTTCGATTCCTGACACTTCTACACCCTCTCTCAGTCCTATACCTCAAAACAATTTACTCTGGATGGAGTAGCAGAGCTAGGAGCATAATGTTCCAAATATATAAATAATAATGAGAACCCTTAATGAAACCCGACATAAGTTATGCAGTAGGCATCAATTGCAATGGATTTTAAAGGTTTTGATCTAGAACCCAGTGGTGTTACATTTAGACTAATAACTGTAACCATGATTTATGTGTTTGCAACCCAAATGGTTTCAGTGCCTCGATATATGTCCAAAGTAAAATTTATAGTCTGCTACAGAATGTATAAATAATGAACAGCCATATGTCATCACACATTTAAAAATGTGACTCCTTCTGCAACAGCGATGGGGTAAAATGAATTAAAATCTTAAGTTCATCGGGAATCAACTTATCTGGTAGCACTTTAAGGAACGGGCACAAATGCAAACCCTGATTTAATATATTTTGTTCCCTGAGTCAAAGAAAAATGGCTGTTGTAAAAATGACTGACACTCTTGGGAAACCTCAAGAGTTATCGAATTAAACAGTGGCTTGAGAGAGGGAGAGCGGCTTAAATGGAGATGCAAAGATGCCGGGAAGGAATTTTCCTGACTCTGCTGTGACCTCCAGTCATTATGAAGGCCTTTAAAATGGTCCAAATAAGTGAAATAAATCGAGGATGGCATTCCACCTTACAGTTTGCCAAGAAGTTCATATAAGATTCATGGAGATCGGAGAGCTGTCACTGATGAAGGCTGAAAGCCTGTTCACTTATTGTTGAGTCCTCCTGCAGGTGGTACAACCTGCCTCTTCATCTAAAAAGGAGATGAATATGGTCCATTAGACAGGGTTGCTGGGAAGGTTTAAAACTAATAATAAAAGTTGCAAAAGCAACTAATACAGTGCCTGGCACAGGCGGTTGGCACTCAATAAATGTTAATTTTGGCTGCTTCTTTATAGCTCCTTCAGCGGATGGTAAGCTGTCGGAAGCATAACCCATCTCTTATTCCCGTTTCCATGCGTGATGCCTGAGTTAGGGCTGGTGGTTAGCATCCTTGCTGAATGAATCAGTGAATCAATGGACGTGTTTCCACGGTTCTAATGAGCCACCGTGGAAGTCCAGCTGTCAAGAAGAGTTATGAGGCGAGAATCCCTCGCATATTTGAGATCGTTGGGGGAAATTAAGTGATCCTCCAGAAAACCAAAGCTTGCCTCCTCCAACTCCAAGGCACTGTCACAGTTTAATTCTGAACCATCAAAACCTTCTTTAAAAAAAATTATTCCTCGCCTCCGTGCGTTCTCAAATATGCTGATGAGAATATAATATTTATTCCTAATTCCAAATTCTCATGAATACAGGCGTCTAAAGTGATATGATTTAGTGATGGTTATTGGGAGGGGTCTGGGGCTGGGGTTGCTAGCCTCTTCCCACTAAATGGTCTCCAGCTGTTGTGTTTGATGTCTTCTCTTGATTTTAATGATTTCTGTTATTTTCCTTAAATTTAACGTTCAGTTCCTACTGCTGACAGGTCTTACCTTTCCTTAGTCCTCTTAATTGCTATTCAGAACTGGAAACCTGGTAAGCCAGTGTTTCAGCTATCTGTCACTGCACCATTCTGGATGCCTTGGTTTGAAAAAATTCATTAGTATCTCTCATGTTTCTGTATGTTGGCTGAGATGGATGGCTTTCAATTGGGGTCTCTCCCGTGGTTTAATCAGGTGGCAGCTGGGACTGCAGTTGCCTGACATTTGCTACATGTCCAAGATAGCTCATCACATGGCTGATGATTGAGGCTGGCTTTCCGCCACCGGATGCTCAGCTTGGTTGGTGGACGGGAGCACCAACACATGGCCTCTCCTTATGGCTTGAGCTTCTCACAGCTGGGTTCTCCGGAAGAATAGCCCAATAGCAAACAGACCGAAAGATCCAAGTGGGAGGTGTAAGACTTCTAATAGCCTACCCCGCATCACTTCTGCCTCATTCTATTGGCCAAACATGGGAGGACACAACATGGGCGTAAAATATTGTGGTTTACTGGGCGGGGGTGGGGGGCTATCTTTGAAAACTGGTTCTCACATCAGCTGTTAAAATTGACTCTAGAACATTGGATGGGAGTTTATCAAGATCTTCTGGAAGAAAAGTTTCTGAGTTTCAATGCATAGAATTATGGCTTTCTTTTTAACTCCAAAGTCCTTTTTCTTTTACCATTTACCTTACGATTATTTGCCCATCAGAACTGTCATTTACATATTATCTGGGTAAGCGGGGCTTGGCAGTATTTTGAAATGAATTGACTGTTAGATAAAAATTGTTAATGTATATTATAAATTCCCTGTTGCAAGGAACTCTTTATCACATAAGCTTTACTATCTCAGCCTGTTGTTCACTTCATTCTGTTTGTTTTCATGATGGGAATTAATTTTTGCTGACTCAAAGCATGTTTTTCTATAAGTGAGAGTTTAGAATAGGGAATGCATCTGTTTTGTGCATGAGAATTAGGGGAAGATAAAAGAGTACTTTATTTAGGTATTTTTCTAAGCCTTTATCCTCATAAGACCAAATAACTCCTCAGTATGGAAAAAGAAAAAAAATCCTCATGAAGGAATTTTATGTTCTGTAAATCATAGATAAATGGAAAGAACTCAAGATTTAAGGCATGTCTGTTCTTTCAAATGGATTCACCATAACTCATTTCAATAACTCTCTATTTTTAAAAAAATTATTTGGTTATTTCCTTCTCTTCTATAGCTGAACGATTCCATCTACAATCATGTCCTCAGGATAAAATTCACTTGTTCATTTTTATTTTTGCTTCATCCACTGAAGACTCAACACCCATACAATTTGAAGCCTCTCTTTCCTTCGTCCACCTCTGTGATTTTTATCTTGCTGTTTAGAATCCCGTAACATAGTACAGACATTCTGAGCTATCCAATTGGCTGATGCGATTCAGATGGAGACAGGTCTCTGGTCATCCCCACCTTCAACACTGGTTTGAGATGAAAGTCAGGTTCAAATCACACCAAGTCCTCTCCAGACTTGCAGCCTGACTGAGTGAGCACACCTGCTTTGAGTCTGGATAGGTCTGTATTTGCATCTCAGCACGGTCACTTTCCAGCTTTGTTGCATTGGGTTGGATACTTCCTTTCACGGAGACTTCATCTCTTTCCCTGTAGAGTGGGAATATAAGTCCTCTTTCCACATGTGATCAAGAAGCTTTAAAAAGAAAATGTGCATTCAGACACCAAGCTCCGTTTCCAGAACATTGTAAATTCATTACAAAGGATAATTCTCTTCCCATCTCCTCCACCGAGAAACATGTATAAAACGTATATGTATAAGTGCGTGTTGCACTAACCTTGTCCTGGTGTCTTGGAGACTGTAGGTGTTGACTCGGTAGGCACGTATGTTAATCAAAGTTCCAGCAGAGGAAACCTACACAATCACAGAGTGATTTGAAGAGCATCTGTAAAAGGGGCTAGTTACCAAAATCAGGATGGGGTTAGGGAATGCTACAAAGATTAGTGCAGTGTAACGGATAGGGCACTAATAATGGTGTGAAGGGGAGGAGATGCCTGAACAAGTATGGACTTCAAGTCTTTGGTTGCAGTGAGCCTTGGTGACCTGAAAGGGAGGATCCAGGAGACTGAGTAACCTGGTTGCATTCTTCTCCTTCCATCCAGTTCTGCTGGTGCCCATTTAATGAACCAACCCTGAAGTTCAAAGGCAAGGGCAATCTGTGGTCTATACAGGCCAGTCTCCTGGCCAACAGAGAAGGAGGGAGAAGGAAGAAAATGAATCTGGAGGTATGAACAGAAGACATCCAGCACAGCTCCCTTCCTTTGAAAGCTGGTATCTTATCACCTTGAACTTAACCATCACCAGACTCGGGTAATGCTAGAGTCTGAGGCTTTGGACTCTTTAAAAAAGCCTGTTTTTCACCTTTTCTTCTCAATCAAGGGTCCATCATGAGGTCTGAGAATTCTTAACAAAAATTTTTATTTTTATCTTGCTGATAATCTGAATAAAATAAAAACATTAATCACCTTATACTTCCACACAAAGTTTTGTGTTTCCACTCAAATTTGGCCCAAATTGCAATTTCTATATATTGTAGGGATGAAGGTTTCGCAATGAATAGAAGGTAAGTGTACTTAACGGCACATGAGAAGCGTTGCAAATGCCTTGCACCAGAATCTCCTGCGAGTGGATGCATTTCACACACAGCATCTTCGTTTGCACAAATTTTGCAGTGGTTCACAAGAGTCCAACAGTAACAGGACTACATGTCCATCTAATTGAGGTTTCAAAAAGCTGTAAGGATAACCTCATCTTCAAGCGCATGAGCCAGGCTTATCGAAAATCAAGCAGCCCCCTCATAAGTTGGTCTCACTCAGTAGCAGAATTGTGAAGTCTTTAGACCTGATTAGTCCAAACTAGCAAATAAAGATCTGGGAGACAGTAATTGTCACTATGTTCTCTGTGACCATCACTGAAGTCAAAATACTAAGAGAGATGAAAGGCAGAATGGTTCCTGAGGCTACAGTTTTCTACTATTAAACCCATCATGGCCATTTATTTTTGAAAAGGCCTCACTTTAAATGAATGTGAGCTAATTTGGATTTTGTTGGTATCGAAGCTTGTGTGCATTTAATTTGTCAAGAGTTATTTTGATTTTTAAAGTTGTGTAAGCGCCACAAGCAGGAGAGCTTATGCCCACATCAGTGGTCACACATGTTCGATCAAAGATACTATAAAAATAATGTGCCAACACTGAAGATTTTCATTGTTTTTCTTCTCCAAAAGTTATCCCAACGATCCTAAAGTTCGGAGACTGCTGTCAGTTTTTTCTCTTTGGGGATAGTTTTGGCAACGAGCTTCAAAAGTAATGTTGCGTGTTCAGGTTCCTGCCACCAGGAAGGCAGAATCAGCCCCTGACAGAGCCCCTAGATACACACACACAAACCAGCCACCCCCTGCTCCCGGCTCCAAAGTCCCCTTCACAATGAAGGGGGTTCACTTTCATCTTTCTGGAAGGTGACAGCCTGCACTGCTTCCCACCTGGGGGCATGTGAAAGAAAGAAAATTCAGCTTGTTCCGGAGTGAAGCTGAGAGCATAGGGACCCCTTTCCTTCAGCACGCTGCCCAGCATTATTGGGAAGTTATCTGAAGTGTCAGAGAAAACGTTATTGATTTTTTAGTCTGTTTTGTCAACTAGTCAATAAACCTTGCTTTTCCCCAGATTTTCTTTTTTTCTCGCTCCCTGCCTCTCAGCTCTTCGAAGTTCCTATCATCTTTCTCTTCTCCCTGTTTCTTTTTGTGTGTCACTCACTTTCTTTCTCTGTCTCTTTCTCTCATCTCTGAGTCCTTCTGTCCTCCACCCCTTTTCCTTTATTTCTTCACTGCTTTCTTTGCAGTGACAGTAAGCTATTACAAAACTTTCTCATCAGTTCAAACTTAGCCAATATTAAGTGTATGATAATTTCTTTATGTGGTTCTTTTTTTTTTAATCCAAGATACATCCAGATTGATTTTTATTTAGCAGCACTAGATATAAGGCTGGTAGAAGTATCACATATAGTCATTGCTCACTCTGCCTGTGTATTCCCCAGGAAGGCAGGACTTTGCTCTCCCTAATAATTCCTCTTATTGCTGTCTCAACAAGAAGCCATTAGCACATTTCACCATTGTATGTAAAGCTTTTTCCTAAAACCTGAGAGTTCTGAGATCACACTTAAATAGAACTCACTTTCTGCCAGACCCTGTTCTAAGTGATTTACATATAGTAACTTGTTTTGTTCTTATAGCAGCTCAATGAGGTAGATTCTATTATTATCCCAATTTCACAGATGAGGAAACTGAGGCACTGAGAAGCTACTTCTCTTAATCCTCTGCTTGTTGAGGAAGGTCTGACACTAAATGGCCTCAACAAATCCATGACCAGCTCCTTCACTTTTTCCAGAAGGGATTCCACTGGTAGAAACATGCCCATAACAGTGATGATGGCTGTTGCGAGCATTTCAGTGAGGTGTGTTCACCACAGACCCACCAAGCACAGGGGTACCACAGCCCTTTGTCTGCCCTAGACCAACCAACAAACTACATCCTCTTGTACCTCTGCAGTTTCTCTTTTCCCAGCTTTCCCCCTTAATTTTACAAACATACTCAAGTTTTGATCACTTTCTCTCCTTTCTCTCTCTACTCCCTCATCCCTGAGTGACCCCTGTGCATTGGTCAGGATGCACTAAGCTTTGCTGCAAAAACAATAAAACAGTCTTGTGACTCATCACAGCATAGGTTACTTCTTGCTCCTGCTGGAGGTCCTCCAGGGTCACCCAGGACTCTATTTGTTCTAGTTATTCATGGAGTGACATTGATGGAGACTCCATCTTAACAAGTGCTTCCGTGATGGGGGTGGCCAGGAGAAAGAGGCATGGAAATAGCCAGTCTCTCCTTTTTTTTTTTTTAATTTTCTCCCTTAGCCATTTTTAAGTGTACAGTGTGATTATTTAGTCACATTGTTAGACAACTATCCATGTGACTCTTAAAGGATAAAACCATCAATAGTCATTTTTCTTTCTCTCGTGTTTTGGATTCAGAGGAAATAATCCAAGGTGAAAATTTGTAATGTTCACAAGCCAGAGATTCAGAAAAATGTCAGGGTCCTGGTATTTCTGTGCATTTCCTCTTTAATCATGTAATGGAGTTCACTATCGGTGATGCGTGAACAAAGAAAAGCTAAGGGTGAATTATTATATTCACATTCTAGTTTTGACTACATGTTTATGTTAATTTACAGTGCGTATAACATTTGCATGGGAAGTTTGCTATTTAGAGCTTCATCTGCCTTCTCAAGAAGGAAGATGGTGGGAAATGGAAGAGTCTTCATTGAGCTTTTATTTCTCAGTGTATTTTGATTGGTATTAGAAATAAGATTTGCAGCTAAAAGATGATATGATGACTTTCCCTCCTCCCACTCTCTCTCCTTCTCTCTTTCTCTCCTTTCTTTAGTCTTTCTTCTCTCCTCCTCTCCCATTCACAAATATGTATTGAGCTTTGTCACATGTTAAAATACAGGTTCTTAGAGGTGTTGAGAATAAAACAGTGAATCAGGCAAACAAGGAGCTCTGAAAACCTACATTCCTAATGGGGGAAGGAAAGTAAGTTAATGATCTTGAAAAGTAGAATATCTAATAGCAAAGAGAAAATAAAATAGGAAATTGGGGCCAAGAGCGACCAGTGGCTACGTTAGACCGAAAGGTAAAGGGAGTCACTCCAAGGAGAAACAGTATTCAGGAAGGAATAGCATTTTAAGCAATGGCTGAAACAGAAGAGATGATGGGGATGAATTTGATGCATTTGGAAAACAGGCAGAAGGCCAGAATGGCTGGGGAGAGGTAAGCGAGAGAGGGCATTGGCACACCAAGGAAACTCTTGATCTCATGTTTTGAAATTGCTGTTTGTACAGAGTTGAAACTGAGCACACTGATTGGTCTCCCTGAAATTCTCGGAAACCAACAAAGCATCCTTAAAAAGGAGAAAAGCAATTAAGGGACTGGCTATTTTTTTAGGTGGCCTCTTCTTAAACACCTTTCACCATCTGCAAGCTGAACCTGAAGATGTGTCCATTTGGTTCCCATTGGAAACAAACATGAGAGTTTATCATGTTGTGGGAGGTCTGAGTTGGGCAAAATTTTTACTCTCATGGTGATTATAATGAGCATTATTTGTGAGTCCAAACCCCGAGCCTTGATTCAGCAAGTTCAAGTTTATTCAAAGGAATTTCAAAGAAGCTGGAATCTAGACCATCTTTGAAGATCCAGTATAAGTGATCACTGTATTTACATATAATCCCTTGTTAAAATGCCTTTTTAATTATTACATTTTATTACAGAAGAAACATGTTTATCATAGCCTGAAGCAGGAAATGATGAGAAAACACATCCCATTCTGTCTAGAGATAACTGCCATTAACTTCATTGCGCATATTCTCCTCGACAAGTTCTACATTATCTTTTTTTCCTCCAAATAAGATTATACTGTATACATTAATTCATTTTTGAATTTAGGCAACAAATATTTACTCAGCCCCTATTGTGAGTCAGATGCTTAGGGTACAGACTTGGGGAAGACAGATATTGTCGATGAGCTCTTGGAGACATTCAGCAGGGGAGACATATTTTTTAAAGTATTTTTTAAATTCCAGAAGACTTCCAGTTTTACAATGGCAAAGTAAAGATATTCTACCTCATTCCCCTCTCAGATGTCATCCAAAGACAACTATATATATGTATATATAGAGAGACAGACAGACAGAAAACCAAATGAAACACACATGTATATATATATATACACACACATGCACACGCCATATTTGTAGAAAGCTATTCATTCTATAAATGAAGCCAGATGAGGAGAGAAGCTTTGTAACAGAAGAAATTCTGCAGTTACTGATCTTGGTTATTGGATTTAAAGAAGAGAGAGAGAGAGAGAGAGAGAGAGAGAGAGAGAGAGAGAGAGAGAGAGAGAGAGAGAGAGAGAGAGAGAGAGAGAGAGAGAGAAAGAAAGAAAGAAAGAAAGAGAGAGAGAGAGAGAGAGAGTAAATTATCAAAGCTGATTCTGGAGTGAAAGAAAATTTAAGCAAACAGACTACCAGTGAATATTGTCACAGAGTCAAAAAAAAATAAAAAAAAGATCTCTCCACAAAAATACTAGATGCAGAAGATTTTAAAGGGCAATTTTACCAAAAGCTAAAAGATCAGATAACTCCTATGCCTCTTCTAGAGCCTGGGGTAGGGGGAGTGAAGCCTTCCAAATTCTTGTTCTGAGCTCACCATAACATTGATAGTAAACGCCTCCAAAGATAGCAAAGACTAATCTTGTTTTGATCAAACATCAGTCAGAAATAGATACTAACCCTTCCGGCTCTAGGGGAAAAAAAGGATGTGACCACCCTAGTTTCACTCCCGACAAAATCTGTATCCAATCCTGTTTCCAGTGTCTGTTTTCACTCTCTCTCTGCTATGCCTGGTGCCTCCAAGTTTCAAGACTTCCTGGGTGTGGTGGGGTATATATAATGTGTCACTTCTCACTGTGACATCTCTCTGTGGGTACTTAACAGTATCAACCCCCACTCTGCTTGGCCACACTACTCTCCATGCCATCACTTTCCATCTTCTACAGAATGTTAAAACCTTTCCTTCACTTCAGTCTCTTTCAATACCTTTATTTCTATGAGTCTTGAACTCAATTTATTTTTTTTCATCTCATTTGAAGGTATTTCCAGGGGAAAACTCAATACACGTATGGCCAACCCAACTGTTTAACCAATAGCTCTTAACACAGTGTTTTAAATAAAATCAATACAATATTGTAATTGCACTAAAAATGCAACAATAATTCCTTAACATCATTAAATATCTGATCAGCATTCGAATCGTCCCCACTGTACCCCAAATGTATTGTAGGTCTTTTTCCAGCCATAATGCTTTTGATTTTAAAATTTAGTGCTTTTTAAATTTAGTGCTTTTTAAATTTGAAAATAAATTCATGCTTTTAAAATTTAAAAATATATCATGAATATATTTCAGTGCCAATAATTATTAGTTAATCACCATCCTAATGAAAAAATAGTAGAGTATGGATAGACCATAGATGATGTCAATATTTGCCATTTTGTGACTTCGAATAAAACCATGAATGTGTGGGTGGCTAAATGTTTTTCCTGTGTATGTCCTTAACTCTTATTTCTGCAAACATAAATTATACATCGAAGAAAGTACGTGTGTTACAGGCGTTAGACAGGCTTAGCTTAACTAGCACCATTGTCAGCATTTTGATTTTTCTTTACCTACTTCAGCAGGAGAAAATGTCATCTCATTTGGCTTAATTTGTACACGCTTTCTAATGAGGCTGACCTCTTTGACATGTGCTCATTGGTCATTTGCATTTTTTTTTGCTTTACCAATTTTGTCTCTACCAGGGTTTTAACCTTAGACTTACTGATTTGAGTGTTACTTTGATCTTAGCTCTGTACTTAGGAGCATGCAGCAACAGACTCGAGCAAGAGAAGGATATGTTAGAGCTACAGCCCTCTGTGGAGAGATGGGTGGGAATTTTACAGAAGTGAGTTTCCTGTCCCTAAAGGTATTCAAGGAGAGATCTTGATCCTTTGGTGATGTCACAGGACAGATTCTAGTCTAACATGTGAGAATGAACCAGTCAGTTCTGAAGATTCTAGCCATCTTAAAACTTTTCCGTGAAATTATAAATGTGAGGTAAAAGGTCAGTTACATAATTCCTCAAAACTCTGAAAATTATAGGAGAAATTTTATCGTACAAAGGATAACTCCTTATAGTAGCTAATCACAATCTTACCTGGGTAATGTATTTTACTGATAATGAAGATTGTTTTACTTACGAGAGGTATAGATGTGGGGGCAGCAAAGGAAGAGAGGGAGGGATGGAGGGAGGGGAGGAAGGAGGGAGGAAGGGAGAAGGAGCAAATGCTTCACTAACTTCAGTATTGGCTTGACTCACCTGATATAAAGTTGAATTTAGTGGTTTTGGTTAAACTTCCCTTTTTTATCTTCATAATTTTATTTGCAGTGGCAGATTTCTTTAGCCTCTAAAAATATTTACACAGAATGCGTATCAGGTTTTTCTTGTCAGCTGAGTCTCATTATTATAATTCCAAAGTATAGAACCAAACAATAACGCCATCATCGCCTTGACTTAAAACCCTGTCAAGGGTGACTCGCTGAAACAATTCTTGGAATACCAGTGCAGACATGTAGCTTCTGCTCACAAATGGCTCTACCCAGTTTTCAGAATGTATTCGCCCTCCCATTAGCACTTCCCGAAGGCAGTATGCAAATCAATGTTTATTAACGATGCTGCTGAATTTGTGGTTGACACTGTTTCTTTTCAGTGCTTGGGTGAAACTAAGGAAAACGGTCGCCAAGTCTCAAGCAGGTAAAATGACTCAGGCGCGGCACTAAATTGTTTCTACATGTGAATTAGAGCGATTTTATCCTGAACTCTGGGTTTCTGGTGATTGCATCTCTCTCTCAGAATGCCGAAGGATATGTTACAAGTCAGGATGATCATGTTTACTTTACTAATCTAACGGAGACTTGAGGATAGTAAGACTGTAAACCTAATAACAATTAACCTTATTCCTCCTGAAGAAAAGCAGCCAAATATCAAACACCCTTTGGTTAGCCATGCTTGAAGACCAGATCACAGGGAAGAATGTGTCACATTCAGGACTTAAATTCTGACCCCCGTTTTAGGACAGAGTAGGTTCAAAATATGTTTACAGTTTGTCTAGTGTAGATATAGCTTCTAAAGAAAACAGTGGAAGGATTTTATTCTCTGAGCTCATCCAAAACACTATTTTTGTGAACATAAAATCTCCAGGGGAATTTTTTTCACAATTAAGTGACGTAAGTCTCTGATGGTCTTCCTCTGATATTTGGCATCATCTGACTGGTCACCGAGTGAGTCCCTTTCAAGTTTCCAGATAGAAATGTGAGTCACTTAAAGACAGTGAGGAGACAGGTCCCCTAACAACTCACCTTCCTGCTCATCTTTACTGTCTGTACCCTTATTAGTCAGTAAAACACAGGATTTGATCCTCATCCAGTCCCTTGCCCTTCTGTTCAGAGGAAACCATAGCTAAGTCATGCCATGGTCTCCCATCTATTTGGGGATTGAACTCCAGGTGGTGTGTTGGGGGGAAAAGTAAAACAGAAATTGTGACTTATTTAGTGAGCGTGGGCCGTCATTGTGTCCATAGAGTTCAACGTAGATAGAACTGTCTCGATTGGGAATCTCCCAAAAGCAGACCCTAAGAAAAAGCTTCAAGTACAAGTAGTTCAGTTGGGAGTTGAAGGAAGTATCAGACGCCAGACAGCAAAGTGAGGAACTAAGATAGACAAAGGAATTTAGACTGTAAAGAGTGAATTATCAAGTCAGTTACCATGGTGGGCGCTTGGAAATTAATCTCCCTGGAAACTCTCTGATGGCCGTTGTAGGATACACATCTCCACATTACCCGTATCCAAGGGGTGAAGGATCTGGGATATGCATACACCAACTCTCTTTCATCATTGGTTCCGTTTCTCAGAAGCTCGGGTGTGCTTGTGTTTCACACACCCAGCAATTTCTCTAGAAACTTGCATCTCTAACTACTGGATAGCTTTGAAGACCCTTCTTCCCATTCTTGATTGGGATGTTACATTCATCAATCCCTCTCCCTGGATTACAATTTCTGATGCATTCCGCAGCCTCGCAAGATTGCTCTTAAAAGCAGCGAGATGAGCATCAAACTATTTCCCCACATAGCATGATTTTTTTTTTTCAGATGTAATCACCAAGTTAATCATGTTCAGGTTTGGGAAGGGAGAGTTTTTGGTGGGTAATGCACTTTAAGTATTTGAGTAAAGATAAACCCAGATGGAAATACGTTATCTCAGCCCTCAGCCGTGTTGTAGAGCATTATTGTTATGTTGGCGTTTGTTAGAATGGTTATCTGCCTTATAACTCATGCCTTAAGGTGGAGACAACCAAGTTGAAAAGCAGAGTAAGTGGAACATGGGAATGACAAAGCTGCTGTCCCCAGTCACAGGTGGCAACTGAATCTTTGAAAACACTAGCAATCCTCGCTCACCTGGTTTTGTTCTATCTTGCAAGTATTCCAGCCACCTTCAGGATCAATGGAGCAGGATCTCACCTGCGTTCATAGCCTCTTACGAGACTACTTCCAATCTTGTTATTTGACCAACTGCTTTACTTATTCTTTGGGCTCTTTTTCCCTTTTATGCTTTTGCTGAAGGAAAAATTTTTAAAAAATTGCACCTTGTCGTAAAAACAAGGATATGTATGGCTATATGTTTTACCCATAACCAAACAGATATGTCTTATGGCAAATAAAATATTTATCAGCAGAGATGCATTTTATTCTTTAATAGAATTAAGACGGTCACACACTGCATGGCCTTCGTTCACCATTTTCTACATGGCTTTGTCCTTGAATAGTTGAGTCTGGCATGTAGCCCCTTGGCATGTGGCTCAGAAAGGGCCTTTAGAGGCTGATGTGATGGCAGTGGGTTGACAATGGCTCTGTCTGTGATCCTAGCAACCCAGACATTCACCTAGATTGAGCAATTTGTAACTTTCTCAGAACTAGAAGACGATCATGTAAATGGTCCCTGGCAATGTGTCAGTCCAAGCATGTGATAGGACTATTGACAGGATGAAGCAGAGGTGGGTTTGCTGGACTTTAGGAGGAAAGAGAAATTTGGGACTGGTCACTGCTATTTTATCATCACTCAAAGTCACAAAAGAGCAGGAAAAGCAAGACATCACTATGACCCAGGAGGATGTGTGTTTGGGGAAAAATGCATATATTTATATTTTTAATCCATCCTGCAATGCCTCTTTATCTGAGAATCAGGTGTGTTTCCTTGATTACGAAGGCAGGATGTAAGTGTCATTGTATTTTTATCAAGAATGACAAATGAAAACTTAGTGTGCAGGCTCTAAATTCTGTTTTGAGACAGACCTTGTGAATTGAGGGTGCCTGGGAACCAGTAAAGCATAAAAGGTGGAGAAAGCAAAGCCCCTGGAGGTGGTGGGATTTGGGGAACAGCCCTAGGCAGAAGACACTTCCCTTCAGTTGTCATAGAAGGAAAGAAGAAAGGAGTAAGAAAGACTTCATGCAAATGTAGATGTTTTCCCTGTGGGAAAAAAGACAGGAAGAGAAACTATTTCTTTTCGTTCATAGAGATCCCACAAGGAAACTTGTACGATGCCTTCGCTCTATCTCAAGGCAGGAGAAGAGGGCTGCCTGCTCAGTGAGGGTAAAGTACTCATGATGACCGGCCCATGTGTCTTGATTGGGTGGAGCAAATACGTTTAACACTTACCTACTCCCTTCCCCATCCCCCAGGATGGCGTCCCAGCAATATACCTAATAACTTCTTGCAAATCTGTTTGACTTTTCTATTTATCTCTGTTGAAAAACGAACAAAGGCAAAGGGAGGTAATGCATTTTTCACCCTAAAATCCACTCAAGGAGACAAAGCCTCTCCTGAGAGTCAAGGGGGAGGTCAAAGGGCATTGGAAGAAAGGGAGGTTCTCTCCAGCCTCACTGTGGAGGATGAGACAGAGACCTGGCAGAGGCGCCAGTGACACAAGGGTCTGTGACCTCAAGGAGTTTCATGCTTGGCACGTGTGTGGGGTGGAAAGTGAAGGGCTGGGCGTGCTTTAACTTCCGTTGAGAAGGAACAGGCAGTCCCAAGATTGGGTGATAGTTCTTAGGGCAGGTAGGAGTGGAAGGGGGAGATATTTCATACAGGTGAGAGAGGACTTCATACAGGAGGTGACATTGATGCTGAAAACAACAGACAAAAAGGGATAGTGGGAAAGTGTGCAGACATGGCGACCACAGGGTGAAAACCTGGAAGCAAGACAACGCATGATTTTTAGGGGAAGGAGTAGTGTTTCACTGTGGCTAAAGCGTTATCTTTCCTCTATTTTTTAGGTGGAGAAGCTAGAGCTAGGAAGTTCAAAATTGGCCAGGGTCACGGGGCTGATAATACATAGAACCTTGACCTTCAAACTTATAACCCAATGCTCTTTCCACTACATCACCCACCTCCCCAATCCCACTGAACCCACTGTAGGATAAGGACTCACATCACTGATACTTTTATAGCTATCATTCCTATCTTCTTCCCAAGCCACCCAGGATGAGTGTGAAATTGGAAGCGAAGAGAAATAAAACCTCCTAAGTCAGGGCAAAGGCACCATATGTCTCCTAACTCCTGGGCACGATGGGGCGTCTCTTTAATGACTTTGCTAATTCCAGCCTCCCCTCGCCCTTGCGTTTCAGCGTTGGCTGCACATATGGCGCCTCTCCCTTCCTGAGGAATTGCTTTTACTGATATCATTTCCTGTCACAGCCTTAATATTCTTTTAATGCACTGCCATTGCTTGCTGCAGAGCTAATCTGTTATCCCTTGTTATGGGGACCTCATTTCAAATGCCAGAACAGAGAACCGTGGCTCTGAGCTAAGTGTCACACTTCCTTTGTGCGTCTGTGAGTTTCAAACAGTGACTTTCGAGGGACGAGCGTGATTTTCTGGTTGTGAAATTTCGAGTTTGTATAAGGCATGACTACATTAGTCGGTTTTGGGTTGCTTTCCCCTGCTAGTTGTAACTGTAATGACAACAACAAGAATATATACTGTTTAAAAAAATAATTCCACATAACTGAAAAGTCCAGCCAGAGAGTGGAGTATAGGTGAGGCTGGATCAAGCAGATCACTCATATCATGAAGGACCAACTTTTTTTTTCCTCTCCGCTCTGCCCTCCATAATGTTTGTTCTATCCTTACCAGAGGCACAATATTGGTTACAAAATATTTGCCAGCAGTAACCAGGATCACAAATTTCCCAGTTTAGAACAAGCAAGGGAAGAAACTTCTCCAGCCAAAGGTCCCAGTAGCTATCTTAGTCTCGTTGGCCTGAAGGGCATCGTGTGCACATCTGTGTCACGTGACCAGGGGTAGGAGATGTGCTCATTGCTTAAGGCCAACCAATCAAAACCTCTGGTTCTGACTCTGAGGCATCAGAGTGGGAAGAGAGGAATGGATACTGGAGAAGCCACCACGGAGTCGGCATAAGCTTTGACGAGTCAATCAGCAACTTTCCGGAGTCGAACATACCAGTGAAGTGACAAAATCAATCTGGAATCGGAGCCCTTTCCATTAGGAGTGGGGGTGTTTGAGTTCTCGACTTGTTTTTTCATGGCTCTAAATTTATGCTGTTCACTAGTGTCCACAAACCATATGGAACAACTTAAATTTGCATTAGTTGAGATTTTACAAAAATTTAAAACTTTAATGTGATGTTGTCACCGAGATCATAAAACTTTGGAATTTCCTGAGTGATAAAATTTGCACTAGGAGTATCTCTTATTCTAATAATTGCTCTTTGGCCCCAGTTCCTGAATAGGGCTCCGTTGTAATTTACCGGGTGATGTGAGTGTCTTTTCTTCTCATGAAGTGACTCTGGGTGACCTCCCAGAAAGAGCAAGTCATGATTCGAAGCTTGGAATTTTCAGCCCTGCCCTCCATTCTTTTGAGAAGGGAAAAGGGCTGGAATTGACACTAAATATGGATCACACTCGTGCAATGGTAGCTCCATAAAAATCCCAAAAGTCTGGGGTTCAAAGTGAACACGTGGAGGTGCTGGGAGAGGGGCACGATGAGCTCTAAGCCCCTTCCCACACACTTTGTCCTATGAGCCTCTCCCATCTGAATGCTCACCTATAACCTTTAGCATATCCTGGAATAAACTCGCAAGTGCGTTTCTCCCTGAGTTCTGTGAAGCTGCTCTAGCAAAGGAAGCAAGCTCAAGGAGGGCTCATTGGAACCTCCAATCAATGGGTCAGAAGCTAGATAACCTGAACTTGCGACAAGCGCCTGAAGTGTGTGTGTGTGTTGGGGTGGGGGACAGTCTTGTGGGACCGAGCCTGTGGGATCTGACACTATCCCTGGGTAGGTAGTGTAGAACGCCCGGCTGCTTTCAAAGAGAACCTGTCATTGGGAAAAGAACACCCAGAGGTTTGGTGAGCAGCACTGTTCCGTGTGAGTCGTAAAAGAGAATCACAGAGAAGAAATACCTGGAAGAAAAAACTATGTAGGGTTATCCCTACATAGGCAGGTGGAAAACGGAGTTTTTCCTTTACATTCAGTGCCTCAGTCATACTGGCCACGTTCGAAGGACTCAAAAGCTCACCTAGGAGATTCCCTTTTAGTCCATACAGAGATAAAAACATTTCCACCATCACTAAGGTTTCTACTGGTTGGTCTAAACCAATATACACATTCAAGGCTTCAGATCCTGTTATCTTTTCACAGGCAGGGATGGGAATAATAGGATTAAAATACTTAGCCAACACCCATTTACCAACCCGCTTACATTAAAATGCAAGTGAATTAAAACAATAGTAGGATTCAATAAAATTGAGAGAATCAATGAAAGAGAGAAACGCCAAATCCCCTTGTGTCTGTATCATAGAGGTCATTTCACTAAATATTAAGATGAAATAATATAAACAAATAAAGACAATCAATGAAGAGCAAACCCCACTTTAGGCAAGTTTCTAGCTCTCTCTCTTTTCCCCTCACCACCCCCGTCTTTTCTCTCTGCTCCCCACAAATCACTGTCCTCTGCAACGAGGAAGGTGTGGAGCATAGAAACGGTGAGCGGAAAGGGCTTGGCAACTTTAATACACACATTGAAAGCGACCAAGAGCCTGGCATCCTGCTTTGGAACCACCCCAGCCTTTACATGCCAGACCATGTTTTTATAATTAGCTCCTTAAAAAGGACTCCATTCTCAGAGCATGTTCCGATTCAAGGACACGCCGCATACACAGAGGTTCGGCGGCAACGGAAATGTAATAGAAGCCTCTGCTGTTTATACTCTCCCTTCCTTTTCTCCTTGGCTCATCTTCCTCCCGAGGCCCGAGAGGCGTCTTTTGTCTAGGTGCGTGCGCGTGTGTTGGAAGCGGCGAATTGTGTGGGCAAGAGGAAGTGTCATCGCACAAAAGAAACATTTCCTCTTGTTAATCTATTACCTGGACAGCCAAGGCCATCTCTGGGTGACAGGCATTCAGCTTCTCTGTTTCCCCAAAGCAGCATCTGGACTTCTGGCAAATCCTCCCAAGCTCATGGGCAGAGGCGGGTGGGTTTTTTTTCTGGCTGATGACAAGCTCTGAGTGGCTCCCTCTCTCCAGAAACCATTTCCCTTAGTTTACCTTCGACCCAGTCGTGGGAAGGTTTTCTCTCCGTTTGGAGGTTTCTGCCTCCATCCATTTTTCATCAAGACCTTATGGGTCTTTGATCATCCCTTAAAACAACAACAAAAAAATAAATGAAATTTTTATGTGTCATCTCCATGACCATGTATAGTATATGCCAGCGCTTTTGGTAGGCCAAACGGGATTTTCAAGCCCTTTGCATTAAGAGGGGGGAAAAGATGTGTTGATCTGAAAGAAATGTCATGCCAACAGTTTGTTTTCTCCTGAGCATATTTAAAAAGATGACTGCCCTTTAAATAATCCCGGATAAAAATGTGATGTCTTTAGGGATAAACAAATAAAAGCAAAGCAAACCAAACAAATAAAAAATAGGTCTCAGTATATGTTTGAGATGGTTTTACCTGCTCCCTCAGTTAGAATTAAGAAAACTTTTACAGAGCAGGGTCCCAGGGGTAAACGGGGTCTTACCTAACCCACATAGCCAGGCAGAAAGGACTCGGAGCCTCACCTCACAGTGGCGGCTGGGAGCGTAGCTGCGGGAATCCTGCTGGACAGAGCAGGCATTCTGTTCAGACTTTAATTACGGAACTTCAGACAAACCAACATCTCCCTCTTCTGCATCCAGTTGGCCGCCCATCACTGTCTAAAATGGCGTGATGGCACCGTTTCAATGAACGAATCTGTTTATTCAGAGCTGAGTGACCTTCTGCTCACCGGTATGATAGAACTCGTGCACCTGATAGGGATCCAGACCCCTCTCGATATCTGGCTCGCATTTAGAGGGGGATTGAAGATCTCGGGGCTTTGGGATGTGTTCTCAGAGAAGGCATGTTTGGACATCGTTGGTACCGGGACCTCACTCGGAACTGATGCAGGCAAGGTGCAGTTCTCAGTCTCTTCTGCACTGATCAGCATCCCTGCCCCAGATAGCTCACTAAATTATCTTACTCCAGATCATCGACCCACAACATTGTCTCAGTGTGAATGTGATAGCTTGAGGCTGTTATGGGTACAGTGAAAGCTCTAGATGGAGAAAAAGCAAATCTTCTTCCCTCGGGCCTTGGATTAATCCCTTACTCTCTGCATCACAGCAGACAACTTCCATACCCTCTAAAACTCAGTCTCCTGAGCTGTTATGTGCAGAGATGGATATCTATCTTCTGGGCACAGTTGCTAGGGGGAAATCAAAAATAAATAATAATAATTAAGATGGCATCTGTTCATCTTATATACCAAGGGCTATTGGAAAAGCTTTCCTTGCTTTTTTTTCCCTAAAAGCTACCCTAGGAGATGCTGCTTTCACTGTTTCTAATTAAAAAATGAAGAAGCAGAGGCCAAAAGAGGTTGAATGGCTTCTTTGGTTTGTATGTGAATGCAAGTCCGATTCTAGCTCATGAGCTCTGAAATACTGATGTTCACAATGGACAGGAGAGAAAATGCTGATCTATGAAATGCTCTAAAAATGCAAATTATTAGCCTCTGATATTGTCCTTATTTATCCTAATATTCTACTAGAATTTTTAGACAGAAGTGGGTTATACTTCCAAAACTCACAAGTCATTCCCCAGAACCCAACACCCAATATCTTAACTATTAACCTGGCCTCAAACGACATTGACTACTTAACATAAGGACTATCAGGGCAGAAGGAGACTTTGGGAGATGACGGATATGTTCATGGCATTAATTATGATGACAGTTTCACTCATCTCCAAACTCATCAAGTTGTATACATTAAATAGGGACAACTTTTTGTAGGTTCTTCGAAACATAATCAGGTGGCTTTCTAAAAGATATTGGCCAGCTTTGAAATTGCAATATACAAACAACGCAGAAATATGATTTAAAATTTAAGTAGTAATTTTCAAAATATTAAATCTGGGCTTGATTGAAAGATGATGGGACATGTTGAGAAGTTATACCAAAGGCAGGCAGTGAGCCCAAAACCACACTCCTGAGATGGAGTGAATTAGGCCACTGGGGAGAGAGAAATAGCTGTTCTCCCTTTCCCTCTCCTCCCCATCTCCCTCTCTCCATCTCACATCTGCTTGCAGGAGGCTTGATGGAGGAGAGGGAGAAGGTGCACTCTTGGATGGCTTGAAGGTTTGGCTTCTTCTCGGTCTATCTCTGAGACCACAGAAAAGAATAAACCCACGAGACCTTCTCCGTAGAATTATACTTTCTTCCCTCTCTCCAAGCCCAAGTCCCCACATGACAGTGAATGTGTTTCCACAAACAAAACACAAGGGCACCACTGTACTAGTATAATAATGCCGTTATCTTTACTATCAAAGACAAAGAACTTGGCAAATACAGTTATTTAATATTAGTGGCAGAAGGATCTTGGAAGTCACGTGATTTAGTCTTTAGAGAGAGGGAATTGATTTGTTCTAGGACGCATGGGCACTCAGCTACAACAGAGGTAAAATTCTTAGAATTTACTTATTGACTCATTGATTCACCGATCATTGCATCTGACAAATATCTACTGTGGCTCAGACCCAGTTCTGGTGACTGGTGTTCCCAGGATGAATTGTATGTGTTTTCTATTCTCAAGGAATTCTCATAAGGAACAGGGAAAGGCCCCCAAATAAATGACCGCTTCATGATGCATAAAGATCCTACTTGAAATGAACAAAGTGTTATAGCTCCATGACGTGGTAGCACAGATGGGGTGGCTGGGAAACCTCCAGACACACTTACAAGCCTCATGTCTTCCAGGCTCTGTACAGAGATGAAATAATCATTACCCATGTTCAGGTTAGCAGGGAAGATAGGACAGCCATAGAAGCAAACCTATTGCTAGGGAGATAATGAAAAGTGCTACAGAAAAGGTTCAAACAGGGAGCTGAGGATTCTGGAGAAGCAGAAATGTACCCTGCTGGGGAAATCAGAAGGCCTTCCTGGAGGAGGTGATATTTGATCTGGTTCTGAAAGTGTCTCCAGAACTTCTAAGCACACACAGAGACTCGGGGTGCAGGGCGTGGGAAGATCCCACAGCAAATCAACTAAAATGCATTCGGTTTGATTTTTTCCCTGGTTTCTTGGTGCACATGGCATTATTAAGTTCCTAAATATAAACAGATTCCTTTTAAAATCCACCTTCAAAGTCAACTGGAGTTCCAGGCCTGCGAAGACTTGACATATCAAAAGAAACTTGCTGACATAAACTGGAGTACAGAGTTTGATCTATTCTAATATACCGTTTTAATGTTTCTCATTTTGAAGTCTTGCCAGCTACCATCTATCATCCACTGTCACATTTAAGTTTTCTAAATTACTGCTTTTTAACTTTTGTCACTCGTTCAGCAAAGAGATATATTCTAAAGCCCGGCCTCCCCTCCCCCCGCCCCCAACCCATCTTTAGATTGTATCTTAATATTAATTGTGAGAGAAAGAGAAAGAGAAAGAGAAATCTTTGTTTCATTCAGAATAAGCAGGGTTATTTTTTTTTTTTCTTTCCTGGTTTCAAATTCAAGCATCGATTCAATTATGTCACCTCTCAATGGTTTAGGGTGAAAACTATGAAAACGGGTAAGAATCGGAAGAATAGAATGTGTTGAGAGTTGTAATTATGGAAATAAGAGAGAGGGAGTCAACTCTTTGGAACATGTCTGGGTAAAAATCAAAGGAAATAGTTCCCTTTTCTTTAAGATGTGGGTGTGAAGGAGCCTCCCATTATCAGCCCTTGCTGCTGGGAAGGAAATAAGGAAGCGGCTAGCTCAGGATTTTTACTGTCCTCAGATTCTTATTTGACCTCCAGCTGATGGGCTTTAAAGCTGCTGTGGTATGAGGGGTGACTCTCTGGCCCGTCTGCTGGTGGGTGAAGTTCTGAGCTAACCATGGGATAATGTTGTAGGTTGACCATAGGCTCTGCTTCTTCCAAAGTTAGTTCCAATTTACAACTGGTTTTCTAATGTAGCATCTTTTTTACTCTCAGAAGTGTCCTGGTTTAGACAATAAATGATATAGTCACCCTACTCGCAGGTGAAATATTCTTAGGAAACAGAGCCACCAGCATGGCAGACAAAGCATTAAGAAGCCTCGAAAGATGCTCCATTGTTTGTAGATAAAGCCCATCTCTCCACTTACCCTCAGTACAAGAGGGCAATTTCTGTCAATTGCTCGGTGTGACTCTCTCTACAGACCAATTTAGCAACATTGAACCTGATAAAGTACTCAGCACTTCTCAGAGAGTAATCTTCCAGCAATAGTATGGAAAGAAGTCATCTGTTGCTGGAACAGATAGCAGGTGAAACTTGCTCAGTGGGAAAAAATAGGCTCAACTATCCTAATTTCTGTTCATTTACTCTCCATTAGAAGCACCACAGTCTGTCTCTATTTTTAAAAAGAACTGAGGACTTCCGGTTCCGGCTAAGATGGAGTAAGCACACTACAATCTACCTACCCTATCCTCTGATTATAACTAAAAATTCCAAATAGAATACATAAATAAACCATCTCATGACTCTGGAAAGTAAATAGTCACAGGACTTATTTTTCTTGATTTAAAAAAAAGGGTTCTTCTACACACACACACACACACACACACACACACACAGTTTAATTTTATTTGTCAACATATTTTTTTTTAATGGTATCAGACTATATCTTGCTTCAGGGACTTTTCCCCAAAAACTTTTGCTTTAAGGTCAAACACATGGCAACTTGTTTAACATTCATTTTCATTATGGCAAGATATTCCATTGTATGAATACACCACAAATTATTTATCAATTTTCTTTTTCTAAAATTTAGGTTGTTCCTAGGTTTGTTGCACCATGTCTAACACTGCTTTGACATTCTTACACATGTTTCTTGGGAGACATGTGGAAATATTTTCCTGAAATAAAATGGTTAGATGTAAAATTGCTAAGTTGTGGACTTTATGCAGATGCTAGTCTCATGCCAACTTATTTTCCAAAATGCATGGACCAAATTACACTTCTGTCAGAGAGTGTGAAATAATCCTGCTTGTCCGTACCCTTTCTTACCCTCATAACTGTTAGACTTTTTACAGTCTGTTGGGTGTAAATATTACCCTTACTGAGACTGGATTTGCATTTACCCACTTAGTATGATTTTTTTTTCATATTAAAATGGCAATATTTTCATTTTATTCGGTACTTAGTTACCGTGGTAAATCTTTTCTAGTCTGAAAGTGACTGATGCAGAAGCACTAGACATTATAGTCCCCGAGTGGACGTATCGAGGACTGAGTCAATGCTTCATTCCACTAACAAACCAGAGGTGTTTTGAGAACTCTTGATAAGGAATAGCATGTAGAGTGATGTCCAGGAGAACTAGAGAATGGTCTAAAAGGCCAATTAATTTCCTAAATAACAAGCACCACCTCCAAAGGCATATAGATTATTTCAGATGTTGGTGGGAACTCAGGATTAGAAACTCCTTCTAAGGAGGTCATTGAACTTGACTTTCTTCCTGCTAAGGGTGGTGGAGTGTACAGTTGTAAAATCCTCATGTCCTTAGCCTATAGAGGTAGTGTTATCAGCTCTGGAATTCTCGTTTCATGAGACAAATACATCTACATCTCTCAAAGACACTGTTAGCGGGATCTTTTGTTGTTTATAACCCCACAGGTTGCAAATGGACATGTGGCTCAATAATCATTGGATACTTGTAAATGTCCTGAAACTAGATATCTCACTTAATTTATATCAATGAAGAGGGAAAAAGAATATACTTTTGATCACTGTCACAAGGAATGATTATGTGTGAAGGAAAGATGATGTAATAATCTTTACATCGTTACTGAGAGCCCTCTAAGTGTTAGATGCTTTGTACCTATCACGTTTAATCTTCTAATCGGGCAACTGGGGCCATGAGTATAGCTTACGCAACTCACCCAATGTTGAGTTGAGTTCTGTCTCACTTAGATCACCCAATAAATTAGTAGTGGGAGTGCTATTTGAGACAACTTTCTCAGCCTTCAACCCCCCACACTCTTCCTCCTAAGACTTTTCCATTCTCTCTACCACTCACCTGTCCCCCGCCTCACCTTCTCAATGCCTTACCTGATGAAGAAACTTGTTCTGAGATGATGAGATAGATCATTTGAGATTATATCTAGGAGAAGCACATATAAAAGAAAGATTCTTATACTGATAATTCAAGACAAAAGCTACTGGCGAGAACTGGAAACAGTACAAATGGTGCTTTGGTATGAAGTAACTATATTCATTCATGGGTTCTGGTTTCTCTGAAATAGTCCTGGTTAATATCTGTTTTTCCCATCCAGTTAGTGGCCCTAAAGTGTCCTAGTTCGGCCATGTGAAGTTTTCCTTTATGTCGGAAACATCAGGATATTTTGTCTGAACATTCCAGTACACGGAATTCATGGTTTGTACTGTCGTGGACCAATGTTTCCAGTCGGTCATCATCATTGTCACCGACACATCTCGTTGGTGTCTGTCATAAAGATAAAGTGTCGCCGTGGAGGTTGGCACATTCCTCTCTTTTTCTGCAGCTGAATTTGTCAAGGAGGAAACAGGATGTTTGGGATTTTCCTTCAGTTGGAAGTTATTTGAAGTGGCACGAAACCCCTCTAAGAATTAGTTTAACATTCTACTCACAAGCAAAGGATTCCCACTCTGCAATTAGCTTCCCAGAGTCTTTAAAAGAGATGACATTTAAAGATTTGGGGATTCCTCAGCACTGCGGCATTAGGAGGTGCAGATGACATATTGTTACCTTTGATTCTGAAAGCCAGAGAACATGTGGATAATTGAAAAATATAGAAAACTCCAAGTCTGTATTTTAGTCTTACCGGAAGCAGTAATAGTAATAGGACATAATAGTAAGGGTTTTAATTGGGTGTAAGATTAGAGAGAGGGAGCTATATTACTAGTTGGAGTTAAATGAGTGGTTTCTGAAATCAGATTGCCTGGGTTCAAATTGAGATTCTCCCATTAATCAATCCTGTGACCTCATCCAAGTTATTTGACTTATCTGTGAAATAGAAATTTTAATAAAGCATAGAGACTTGTAGTGAAGATTATATGATAGAAGACATTCAAAGCACTTCGAATAGTACCTATTATATAGTTAATACTCTCTCTTATCATCGTTAACTTAAAGATAGAAAGATAGGAGCCTGAAAAATACAGTTTGAGTGACAGATGGCTATGAGTTCCCCCCAAATATTAGGACATTGATACAGAATGAGAATGCACTCTACCAGCTACTACCCACTGTCAAATATTTTTTCTCCTTTGACCAGTGAAATCTTCATTAGATTATATCAGGTTACAGTTCACATTCAGACTATCTACTTTTAAACTACTGCTTATTTCTCCTGTTTATATCATTCAATTTATATGTGTACATATACATACATACATACATACATACATACATACATACATACATACATCCGAGTATACAGCTGATGCTTAAAAAACAGGCATTTCCCTTCCTACCCAGTCAAAAATCTGGATATGACCTAAATTGTTCCTCTACATACCCAGATTCCCAAGCGCCAATCGAAAATAACTACATATTTGAAAAATTAGACATCAAACTTATTTGTATATAATAGTTTGCATGGATCGTATATATTGATACAAAGCTTAAAATAATTTTCCCATTGAAATTAATGGAGACATATTATTTAACTTTTTTCCCAGTGGGAAAAAAGTTAAATAATATGGCATGGTTTCAGAAGCTAAAGTTGTTAAGTAAGGAATCGATGTATAGGAAATGAAGCTTTGGAGTAAAAAATGCACGGGTCCTTGGAAAAAGTACCTTTCAAGCTGAGACTTAAGTAATGAGTAAGATGTAGAGAGGAGAAAGGCAGAGAGATAGTGAAAGAAAAGTGTTTTAGGTCCTTCAGCAGAAGAGGCTTGGCTGGGCTATGGAAATGGGAGTATGTCATACAGAGAATATGCTAAGTAAATGTCAAGTTGGCCCATGACGTGCCTTGAGAGACAGTGAAAGCTGGGTTACTCATGGTCTTGTTGACCTCAGATAAGAGCAGTAGAGAGCTAATTAAGGGCTGCCCAGGGCAAAATATAATGTTCGAATTTACTTTTCCTAAGGCCACTTTGACTACTCTGTTTAGAAAATTGGAAGAGAGGAATGGGGTAGAGTTGATGGTGGCTCAGACTAGATTGGCAACAGAGGTGATGGAGAAAACTGTGTGAGATTGAAAGATGCCAATTTTTTGTCTTTTTAAAAGCTTTTTTTAAAAAAAAAATGATTGTAGGTTCAAAGGAAGTTACAGATAGCATAAGAAATTCTCTAGTACCTTTCACCCCTAACTAATTACATATGAAGACAGAGAGGGGAACATATATATTTACTTTCCCCAGGGTTTGAACTTTATCCTTAGAATCCAGACTTACATTTTTCTAGCTCCTTCTGTCTTTAAGTTAACGATGATAAGAGAGAATGTGAACTATATACGACACGCATAAAGCAACATAAAAACTAAGCACAAAAGTGCTTTGTAACGCATAGAAATAACACTCATGGACCAAAGATGAATTAATCTCAGATGCTACCTCTCCATCCCTCTTATTTAGTGTATGCAAAATGTTTGGCATTTATTTGAACATGGAACACAATTCAAATTAGATACACATGATACTCTCTGACTAGAAACTCTTGTGGAAAGCAAAATGTCTATGATATCTAAATATATGTTCTTATAACATTGTACTTACTTACATGTTTATGTATGAAAAATTATATTGGAAGAAAGATGTCATCAAGCTAAAGGTATGGATTTTCAAAATGACAACTTTATAAGTTCTAACTATATAAATTGTAAGTGAGCAACCATGCAAATTATAACTCGCAACTTTAATGTTGTTAGCAGAGCAGTCATCACGTAGGTAACTACAATTACACACTTATTTGTACAGGTATTCGTTATGCTGCTTGCACTACCAGAGAATGAATTCCATGGAGGGAATTTACTATTATATTCCTAGCACCTGGTGCAGTGCAATAAACACGGTCTTAGGATGCTGTCTAGCAACACAGAGGTAAGAGCCAGGAAAAAAAAACAAAGTTAAATTCACATCAAGAAGTAAATTGGGGCAGAAATGGAGAAAAGGAATATCCCGCACCATTACTATGAAAGGAAAGGAAAGGAAATACGGGCCAGACACAGGTGTTGCATGCATTATATTACATCTAAACTGTCATGTATATGGTCAATTGCTTTTGCACCTAGACTCCAAAAAAGAGAGGATGTCACCAGATCTAAGTACAATATCTCTTTTCTCCTGTGTCCTTTTGTACTATTTGACTGTGATGGTCATCACAAGAAGTACGATGACTCCAGAAATGGCTCAGGTATTTTCCAGGCTAATTTATTCTATAAAGAAACAATAGAAGCGGTTGTGGGTACAGAGAGCCCAGAGCATGATGTCACAGCTACAAATATGTTGAAAAAAATTAGTGAGTTTTTTAGAATCTTCTCTCCTGGTTCCAGCACACGGGGCTTGGAGAGCCCATTTTGGATGTGCTGGTCTGGACTTTCTAAGCAACAAATTCAATTAGATTCAGCAAATACCCCTAATATATCTATTTACTTATGTATTTATTATGGTATATATTCTTATATTGGTCATTTTAGTTTCAGGTGTACAATCCAGTGATTCAACATTTTTATACCTTACAATGGGATCATCCCACTAATTCTAGTAATCATTTGTCTCCGTGTAAACTTATAAAAATAGTATTGAGTATATTCTTCTTCCCCGTCCCACCCATCACCCACCCCTTCATTCTAGTAAGTCTGCATTTGGTCTCTATTTCTATGAGTCTTGTTTGTTTTGTTTGTTTGTTTGTTTGTTTTAGATTCCACATATAAGTGAAACTATATGGTATTTGTCTTGTTCTGCCTGACTTATTTCACTTAGCGTATTAACCTCTAGATCCATCCATGTTGTCACAAATGGCAAGATTTTATGCTTGTTTATTGCTGTATGATACACACACACACACACACATCTTTTTTATCCAATCATCTATCAATGGACACCTAGGTTCCTTCCATATCTCGGCCTTTGTAAATAATGCTGCACTAAACATAAGGGTGCATGTATCTTTTTGAATTCGTGTGTTGGATTTCTTTGGATAAATACCCAGAAATGGAATTGCTGGGTCATTTGGTAGTTCTATTTTTAGTTTTTTTGAGGAGTCTCCATAGGGGTTACACCAGTTTGCAGTCCTACCCACAGTGCACGAGGGTCTCCTTTTCTCCACGTCCTCGCCAAGAAATTTTACTTGTTGCCTCTAACACAAGACAACACTAAAGCAAAACCACAGCCAGCTGTCTCTTCATACTGGCAGAAACAAAATGCGCAAGCACTTTGAAAATACCCTTCGTAATGAGGACATAGGTCGCACTGGTGGCAAAGTTTTATTCAAGCGCCTTTCAGACTCAGAGCTGTTTCAACCTAGTTAAATGTCCCCGTGCCCCCACCAACCCCCACCGAAAGGGAAAGAAACAAGTTTGACCTGTCTTAAGCCAAAGTCACACTGTTCTGGCTGTTAAGAATATGATTAGCTTCTGAAAGTGACTGATGCCCTGGGTTTTCAATCATGTTAGAATTCTGGAATAATGGAATTTCTTATGAGGTCTATGAAAAGGTCCGATAGGCTTTCAACAGCAACTTCCTCCACCTCCTCGTGAACCGAATTTACTTCTGCAAAGCAACCTCTGTTTACTACTCTATGGATATACAGGCTTGCAGTTTAGTCTGTGTCAAAAAATCTGAAACTTAGTGATGCGTTCAGTAACTCTCCTGGGTACAAATGTCGAACGATCTTTCTTTGATAGAAGTTCATTAATTCCTCTAGCATAAAAGTTGTAGACCATTTTTTAAAAAACGAGAATTGGTATCAGTCTAGAACGTAAGTAGAAGTTAGACCACATTATCCATCCAGGAACCTAGGTTGGGATCCACGGTGCACCACTGACAAGCTGGGTGACTTTTGGCTGTTGCTTTACCTCCACGTGCTTTAATTTCCTTAAAATCTGTAAGATGAGGGTTATAGTGATACCTACTATGGCAGAGGACCTGGCAAGCGAGCGTTAGTGGTAGTACAGTGTAGCAACGTTATGCTCGCTATTACTGTTATTGTCGTTCAAGTTTTCAAAGAAACTTTTCAAAACCACCTTCCAGTGGAAAAAAAAAACAACACATTAGATGACTCTTCCAGCCTCCCTTGGAAGAAGTGGAGATGTCGAGATACAAATGTGTTTTCTTGAAATTCAAAAGCGTAGAATAGATAGCAATTAAGACACATTGTCATTAAGTTTCTAAATGACATATTCAGTAAAATGAAATGCTACCCTTCTATTTCAAGCTTGCTTTCAGGGGTGGGCTCTATGCCTTTATCATGTGACGTTGTAATTTTTGGTTTGCATTTTGGTTGAATCTACTACCCCCATTAGCACCCCTTAACACCAGCCAGGCCATATTACATTTTAAAGAAGCTGTACTTCTGATTGGCTTCCAGGATAACTTAGAAGGCTTCTTTCTCCTCGGCAGGACTCCTCCCACATCATAATTAGAAACTCTGGACAAAATGAAAACACAATTATAGTAAATCACTTGGAAGCATAAAGCAGGCAGGTTCTTGAAAGGAGTCAGTACTTGAAAGAAGAGAAATGCATCAGGTGAGTTTCCCATCTTCACGACACCTGGCTGAGGGCAGGCATCCTTCTGTGCCCTGTTGGGTAACGGTACCCATAGTACGCCGAGAAAATGGGAAGACCGAGTTTGAGGCAATCACAGCTGCCAGAAGTGAGGGCAGGGTTCCTGAAAAAGAGAAGATATGAAAGGAGGGACATCAGAGCCTGTGCATAAACTTTCCTGGCTATCGGGCTGACTGCCGAACCACCCATGTACAGGGCAGGCTATAAACAACCCAGCCAAAGATGAAATAAATGAACTGAGATTTGAGTTGCCTCCTAAGAGGTACAGTTTCAAGTGTGAGTCCAACCAAGTTAATTTTCTGCTAAAACAAAAATATATATATACATCAACAAGTTTGGGAGGAATATAAGAGGATTTAGAGTCTCAGAAGACAACATTCACAGCATACATAGCAAAAAGGAAACTGTGACTGATTCTTTAAAAAGAAAAAGAAAGACGATCAATGGAGACTAACTTGAGATGATCAATAACTAGGAAATAGCAGAAAAAATATTTTAAAGTACCTATTATAACTATACCCAACAATTTCAATGATGTAAAGAAAAGTGTTGATAATAAATGAAAAGATAAGAAATGCAATGAAGATTTATAAGACCTTAAAAAGAAACAAATTGATAGTTTAGAACTAAAATGTACAATATTTGAGATTACAATTCACTGTGGGGACTTATCCCAAAAACAGGAAGATGAAAGACTGAAAAAATGAACAGAGCCTCAGACATCTGAGGGATAATACCAAAAGATCTAATATATGTATAATAAGAGTGCCAGAAGAAGGAGAGAGAAGAAATGGGGCATTAATTTTTGTAAGAAATGAAGTCTAGAAACTTCCTGAATTTGTAGAAAAATATGAATTTAAAGAGTAAATGATTTAGTGAAAATAATCTAAAGTAAATATAAAGAATAACACATCTGGACACATTATAATCAAACTAAACTGCAACGATAAAGAGGGAATCTTGAAAGCAGCACATTATCTGCAGGGAACTCACTGTTGATTTCTTATCAGAAACAACGGAGTTCAGGAGATGGTAAGGCAACATTTTTAAAGCATTCAAAGAACAAAATACCTATCAATATCAATCCAGAATTCTCTAAAAATATTCTTTAAAATTCAAGGAGAAATAAATATATTTTCAGATAAAAGAAAACTAAAAGAATTCATTGACAGCAGATGTACCCTATAAGAATTGCTAAAGGAAGTTTCTCTGGCTGAAATAAAAAGGTACCAGTGGGCAACTCAGTTCTTCAGAAAGGAAGAACACTGGAAATAATAAATATCTGAGTGAATCTAAAATACAATTATACCTTAATTTCTGAAAAGTACCTATTTCAACACTGTATCTAGTTCTTGAAAGATAGTAGATGCTTAACAATTTGAAGTTGAATGACAAAATGGGGGAGGATGAAGGAAGAGCTCCATCGAAGAGGCATACATTTGTGTGACCTTGGCCACTCGGATTCTAATGAGAAGTGTATTATTCGAACTCAGACGTGGTGATTTCATGATAAGCCAAAGAGTCATTTCCAAAACACGTCTTGGATGTCTACTAAACGTGCAGGACTTGGCAGGTCTTCAATAAATTGTGATATTGAGCATGGCCCTGGCATGAAACAGATGGCACATTTGAAAAAGGTGATTGGAGAGGGTTTAATGAATGGACTCCTTATAAGTTATGGGCATCGACAAGGGATGGAGAAGTATCTGAAGCTACCAAGAAGGAGAATGCCATCATCACCCTTAGATCACTCCCCTAAGAGGCAAGCGAAGAAAGAAGTTGCCAAGCTTGGTGAGATCTACAGATACGTAACAAGATTGCCTGATGGGAAGGCATGATGTGGACAGGGGACTGTGCCACACCACTGAGCATTAAACCATCCTACCCCATAGTCTAGCAGAAAGGAAACCTGGGAGTAAATCCTTTGATCCTCTCCCTATATTGTCCCCTACTGATCTCCTACCAGTTCCTCCCGTTGGCTCTGTTGATGCAGCCCCTTGGTGCACATAGCCGCTTGGCAATTTAGCACATAGAATGAGGTGATGATGTATAAAGGGTGGTTCTTGGCAACAAATGGGAGATAGCCAGAGCAGAGCACACACAGTCCCTATCCTTTGCGTTTGCAATTTAACCAAGTTCAATGACTCCAACTATTTACCAGTTAAATAACAGGGCAATAGGCCAGGGCCTTGTCAGCAACCACTCACCTCATCCCGTACAGAGGGATGATCTCTTGAGCTATTCTGTAAAACCAGAATTGATTCTCTGAATATATGAGCATTTTCAATGCATAGTCAAGCAGGGTTCGACCTTGACATCTACACCAGCCCAGATATTCTTCATAACCAAGGAAACAGGCTGAGAAAAAATGAAAATTACTTGCCTAGAGTTATATTGCTAGTTATCGTGAGAACCAGGGTTGGAACCAGCTTTTCCGCGTCTTATCTAACTAGCATTTAATCTTAAACATGTAAATGTGGGCATTTTATTTTGGTTGCCAGGAAGGGGGGAAAAAGTGCCTTGCATCCTGGTTTTATTTGCCATTTCTAGTGTGTTTCTTCAAGTACCAATGGGAGCTGCAATGCACATGTGCATCCCAGGGATAAAGCACACACAACTTAACTCGGAGTTGTGTTCTCAAAGTCACTACCACAATTCTAACAGCAACCATGCATGGAGTCCTTTTTTTAAACACTACATACTGTGAAAAACACCCTTCAAAAAGCATTCATTCATTGAATTCTTACAAAGATCATGGGTAATGAAGTGGATAATATTATTCCCATTTTACAGATAAGAAGAAGGAAGCACCAAGAGATGGAGTCACTTGCCATTTGTCTTGTTATTAAGACGGGGGCACAGCCAGAAGTTGAACCTCTGTAATCAAAATCCTGTGCTGTTAGCCATTCCATCACCTTGAGGGTAAGTGAGCTGAAGCTACGCCTGACCTTGATGGCTGGTGACATATTAGCACTGGGCTGATGGAGTGGGAGCCAATTCATAATTTATCTCGGAGGGAAAAAAAAAAAAGCTCCCTCTATCTCGCTGCTGACAACCGAACCCGTTAGCAGTATCAGGGGGAATTACGTTGGAAGAAAAATGGCATGTCTGTGAATACTACATTATCTTCGGGTCCACTAAATTGATTTTTATCTTCAGAGATAAAATATTTCCAGGAGTTCTGTCTGGATTGGCAAGATTCCAGGGCCAGCTGAACTTTTCCACTCGTCCTTTTGGGTCAGTCCAAGTCTTCTCATTTCAGAGTCTCCTCAGGAAAGCTTGGCTGGTGTGAAAAGAAAATCGAACTGTTAGAACTCAATATGGATTTGAAGAATGTGACGTCGCCCACACTTCTTATGACAGCGGTCCCAGCATAGGAGGAATAAAACAGAAAGAGCGGGCTTTGCTTTCATCAAAAAGTGGGGACTTAAATATCCTCTAACGCCGTCTCGACTGGCTGATTCCAGAGTCATCTCTTTTCTCTGCACTTTTGCGGTAAATATTCATCAAACAAACCAGCATGGCAACCATAGCCATCGTGGCCTGGACGTTTTTTATCTGCCAAGTGTATTTACATGGATTATCTCGTTTATTCTTTGAAACAAACTGAACCAAACCATTATTAGCTACTTTTTCCAAATAAGGAAGCCAGTCATTTAGAAAGGCTTAATTGTAAAAAAACGAGCAGCTAATTGCTAAAGTTGAGACTTAAATTCAGATCTGGTTTGACTTCAGAGGTTGTTTTCAATCCTCATCGCATATTTGAATCCCCTACAGAAAAATTAAAGTACACCAGTACCTAAACTTCACACTCACACAAATCTAATATTAGTGGCTGGGTATGAGCATCATTTAAAAAAATACCCTAAATGATTCTGACGTATGCCACCAAAGAAACCACCACACGAAGCTTGCGAACGAAAACCTTGCATCAGCAAGCAAAGCTCACGGAAATGGTGAAGAAACACAGTCATGGTGTTTACCTGCCTGATACTCTATGTACCAAGAAACCCTCTTACATCATCAATACATCTAAATTGACGAAGACTTGCTTAATTGTACCGAGCAGCTAAGATCTAATATTTGCTTCTACTCTTCAGCCTACACAGGAAAAGGTAATACGTTATCTCGGATGTTCCCGTGTTTTTTAGAGGCATCCAACAGTCTTCCAGGCAACGTTGAGGAAGATCCACCCAAGCGGCCAAGAGGGAGATTTTTCTGTCACTGATAAAATGCAACTCGCCGACCTCATCTCAAGCCTGAGACCATCTTCACCATTAGAACAAGCAGAGACCGTCAGAAATCTAACCATTTGCTTTGCAAAATAACGGGTCCCACCTTTAAAGGGATTCACCCGAGGAAAAGAACAATATTTATATTAATCATTCCGGTAAGAAAAGTTGTTCATTTCTATAGGGCAACAGACATCGTGCCTGCAAGATTACTCCATCACCCAGCTTTAATCAGTTGATTGAGAAAGGTCTGCTTTATTATCAAAGGACAGTTGAGGACAAGTGACAGTTCTACAGATCGTTACAGATGACACTTTGTTCAAAGTGACTGCTCATTGCCCATTTTTATAACGAGCATGGCCTTCAAGGGAGTTCAATGCATGGAGAACATGCTTTGATTAAACAGATTTAAATCTAAACAAAAGATATCTAAATGACAATGTAGGTTGTCCATTCATTCATTAATCATCTTATAGTCTCATAAACCAAAATAGAAGAATTGACTTAGTTTCCATGTTCTAATATTTACTAACAATGTAACTGATTGGAAAATAATACTATGAAAAGGCAACAGAATTACTTAACTAGTTCTTCCTCCATTTAAAAGAATCATGCAATGGTTCATGAATAAATATGTTATGAATTTATAAATCACAAAACAATAATATAGCATATAACAGTATGCCGATCAAACAACAAAAGAGAAAGAATGTCACCAATATTTTGAAGACTTCTTTGCGTTTCCTGTCATGAAGGCCTCTTCCTACATCAGCCTGGAGGTACGATCTCCTGAATTTTGTGATTAGCATGTCTTAGCTTTTCTATAAAGTTCTACCAGGTGCTGCTTATTCAATGTATCATTTACTTTTCAAGCTTGGGAGTCTTATATAAATGAAATCGTACCATATACAGTCTTTCAATACCTGTTTTTGTTTTACTTTTTGTTCAAAGTAATTTGTGCGATTGATTTACGTATGATGGGTATATAGTCTGTGTATTTATTTTACCTCTGCATGATACTCCAGCATATGAATAGGCCACAGTTTATTTACCTGTTCACATATTGTTAGATTTGTTGGATGTTTCTAATTTCTTTTTAAAGGTCCATCTGGAAATAATGCTGCTAACAATGTTTAAGAGGTTCTCTAAGGTATACATTTTTAAAACTGTATTAAATTGTGTCCATTGTACTCTAAAGTGATAGCAAATATTCATGTTCCCAATTTGCAACTGTATGTGAGTGCCCATTATTCATATTTTTATTTTCAAACTTTTTCATTTCGTCAGACTAGCCAACATATTTATTTTATGGTGGCTTTAATTTGCATTTTTCTGATGACCAGTGACGATGAGTATCTTTTTCTATTTTATTGCTCAGTTGTCTTTTTCCTTTTGGATATGCCAGCTCAAGGATTTTGTTTATTTTACTATCCATTGTTTAGTATTCTCTATTGGGTCTTACAGAATTTTCTGGTTGCTTTTATGTGTTGCTGACAACTCCTCCCACTTTGTGGTTTGCTTTGGGCTTTGTGTGTTAATTTTGTGTTTTGCCAAACAAAAATTCTAAATTTGGAGGTCATTAAACTTACCGGCTTTTTCTCTGCAGCTATGTTTTTTGTGTCTTGATTAAGAAATTCTAATTTATTTATGTTATAAAGACATTTTTTTTATTTTTCACTCAAAGTTTTAAAATCTAATCTTTCATATTTCAATATTTAATTCTCCTAGAAAAAAATTAAAAGGGGAAGATTCTCTCTCCCTCTCTCTCTCTCTCTTCCCCAACCCCTTGTTCTCACAAATTCTCTATGATTTGATTTGTTGTACTGATGTGAGTTGTTTTTTTCTTTACTGCCTACAGCACCTGGTCTTCCTAGGTGATCTCCCATCCAAGTACTAACCAGGCTCGACCTTGCTGAGCTTCCAAGATCAGACGAGCTGACATGGTTTATTAAAGAGACTCCCCTTTCTTACTGATATGCAGTTGCTATTCTCTGTCAGAGATGAAGTATTCATATCTGTGTGGTCCTGTTTCTACACAGACACTGTTTTTCTCTTCTTTATTCTGATCCATTGCTTTGTGAATCCCAGTATCATCCCCATGCTGCCTTAGTTATGATACTTTTATATTAACTCTAATTGGGTTTGGCAATTATTTTATCATTTGGGGGTTTTTTGGGGGGATGTCTTGGCTAATTTTGACCCTTTGTTTTTTTTATATAAATTTTAGAATTGTATGTCAAGGCCCACAAAAGACATTGCACATACTGTACTAGCTATTGAATTGGATCTTTTGATCAATGTGGGGGACAATTTGCATTTTTTGGCATTAAGAAGTCTTTCTGGAACATGGGGTATCTACTCATTTATTTAAGTCATCTTTAAAATCTTTCCATAAAGTTCAGATGTGCTCCAAAAAGATCTTGTGCTTATTTAGTTAGACTTATCCTTTGGAGTTTTGCCTATTTTTTCTGTTTTTCTATTCCTTGTCCTTCCTTTTCTATGACTAATTGAGCTTCTCATCCAACTCCATTTTTTTTGTTCTTTATTATTTTGTAAGTTATAATCTCAGTTTCAAATGTTTTAGTGGTTACTCTAAAAATTGTAGCAGACATACTTGACAAAGTCTAGAGTTTATCTCTTTCACTTCCTACTGAATATTATACAAAATGTAGAATGCTTTAACTTGAATCATTCTCCTCTCAATTTATAGAATATGAGTATATTTTTGTTCAATATTTTAGTGTTTTTGTTCATTTGTTAACCCTACAAAAGAATATCATTTGTAAAATTTTATAACAACAATACTGTCCACCTGTTTACCGTTTTATCTGATCATCATTCCTTCCTCATGTAGACCTTGCTTCCAGGATCAAGTGAGTAATGATTTCAAAAAAATATACATATCACTTTTACTTCATTTACGTGTTCATTTCTTTTACAAACGCATATTCAAAACCCACTGGATCAGGCACCATAATAGATATTAAGAAGTAAATTGGGATCAAACAACCCCGTTTGACTTCGAAACTGCATTTTAGTAGAAGGAAAGACACCAATCAAATAATCACACAAATGCAACATTATACACTGTGGTAAATTCTCCGGGGGATGATAACTGGGATTATGAGAGTCTATGGCAGGGGTGGGGGATCTCACCTTGTCTGAGGCTCAGATAAAGTTAGTCTGGCATAGAGAGGAAGAGTTAGCACCTACCTTAAGGGGAGGTGGAGTGTACAAAATGGGGGGGGGACAGTGGAGGAAAAGTGGGAGTCATTTCCAACAGAGCAAACACATTTCACAAACCCCATGTGAGAAAAGAGCAGGGCCATTGCAGGGAGTAGAAAGAAAGCACCATGGGTTGAAGCAGGGATTGAAGCGGCAAGCCTGCATCCCAAACCTCCTCCGCCTGTAATTCCCCCATCATCTCTTTCCACTTCACACCATCCTCATTTTACAAACAGGGCGTTTGACATTCGGGAACGTGGAGCATCTTATCTGAGTTCCAACAGCTAGCAGTTGACCGGCCCGAGATTTGAACCTATTTATTCCCTTTTCAAAGCCAATTCCCTTTTGATCTGTCTGCACAGTGCCACTCCCCAGGCTGAGGAATTTGCACTTGAGCAAGGGGAGCTATTCATGGTGGTTGAGCAGAGAAGGAAACCGATAGAAGGTTTTTTTTTTAATATTCTTTTGTTTGTTTTTCATTTTTGTTTCTGAGCAATGTTGACCCTGCGGCAGTGAGCAGGTGTCTTCCAACTTTGTATGCCCTTCTCATGCCTGAAATCACCTTCTCCCTGGGTAGCCAGCCCGCCGTGTCCCTCAACTCATTTATCTTCTTAAGTAAGTCAACCCTGATTATTTGAGATGGCATAATAACACTCTCCTCTCCAATCAGAACTAATAGGCAAATAGCCCCAATCCCTCAGCAGTTGATGTTTCTGGCAGAGAGAAACAAAATGAATACAGTGGTGCAGCAGCCAATGAAATCCACACGATCAGATAGCTTACTAAACTGTGAAGCATCTCGGAAAGAAAATAAGAATTCCCAAAGGCCTGTTATTTCTGTTTTTTTTTTAGTCATTATTACAAAAGCTATCTTGGAATCCAGTAACCATTCTGATTTTCACTTCTATATGTGCAGAACATTTAAAAAATACATCAGTGATCATTTTTATGGTAAAAATGGTATGATCAACACATAAAATGTAAAAATATAAAAACCTGAAAAGACAAAAAGTAATTTTCTCTTACCGAGCACAAGTTCTATTAAGAATTCAATAATTTTTTCGTTAATTTTCTGAATAGTGTAATCATCTATTGTGTATAATTTTAAATTCTAGTTTTTGTTTTGCTCAACATTACACAACACATACAATCTCTACATACCCGATAAACGTTTCATATCACTAGTACTCCGTCGAGTTCATGAGAGAAAGCGTATACAACCCTCTTTCTCAGGCTGGGGATGTAGTATTTTCCAATGTTTTGTTCTAACAAATAAGGCTGTTATTCACACCCTTGCACATTAATTCCATTTTATTTCTTCTTCAAAAGACTTTGTCTGGTCAGAGTTAGACGTTCAGAAACCAAACCCCTGTCTTGTCACTTAGTGGCCATGTGGCATATACTAGCCCCATCTTTGTCATGAGAATGTGGCTGCCACCCATTGCGGTGTTATTGTGTTATTGGGCAAATCGTTCAGTACAGGGTGGGTGGGTGGGGAATGTAGGGGGGACAGATTCTTATGGGTGAAGGTGAGTGTAAATGAAAGACTATCCAAAAGCCAGGTAAACCCTCATGTCTGCGGAGCTGTGCTAAATAGTACAGAAAAATTTTTGAAGTAAAAAAAAAAAAAAAGTTAATTTTGCCTGAATAGTAGCTATATTAATAATAATAAATGATAATTCTAGATTGCCAGATTTAGGGTAATTATTTTAATTATATGTTTCACCATCTGGATGGCAGTTCTGGGTGTTTAAACAAGTTTTCAATTAGTGTTTTGAGGAAATGCCAAGAAAAATTTTCTCTGAGTGCTGAATCTCTTTCTCTTCTTTCATAATAATTTCCGTTTGTTTTCCCTTTGAATTTTAGGGTTTAAAAGACCTGTACCTCGGGCAGAGTGAACACACTGATGGTGACAATCAAATCAACAACTTGAGAATGATGAGCCCTGGCTGTGCTATTTACATAGGTAAGAGTTTGATTTCTTGGTGCCTCGGTTTCTTTATGTATCAAACTGGAAAGGATGCATAATACATAGGGTCATAGTAACGATACACTAGTAAAGATACAATATGATAAAGCGTATGAAATTCTGGCATAGTGCTTGGCCCATAGAAGAAGTTGTAGACATAATATGTCATATTAACGATGGAGAGAACAGTGTTTTGCAGATCGCAAAGCTGTTCTGGGCAGCACATCTAACTGCATCTTCACGCCAACCCTGCAAATGACAGATCATTTTCCCTGCTTTTGCAAAGGTGAAAGCTGCAGTTCTAAGAGGTCAAGTAACTCACTTCTGTGTCGCTCAGGTTCAAGGGGCTCCAAACCGAAGCCAGTGTTTCTGGTTCCACGTTTCACGCTTTTCCTTACTGAACTCTGGAGTTTCCCAGCATAAACAGTTCATCTTAGAGATCTTCCTAAGAATGGGTTTAATGAAAAAACAATGTGAAACAGATCAGCAGTAACTCACAACAGTTCACACTTGTGCATGGCACTGTACGAGGTGTTTCTTAATCAGATCTTCCCAAGTCCCATGTGTTGTACGTTTGACTCCTCTTGTTTATCCCATGCATAAAGGGTTCCACATCCAGAACCACCTGACCCCAAGCCTGTAGCATCTGTTACAAGTGCTTAAAGGAAATGAAAAATGAGGGTCCTAGGTGAAGGGTAAACTCCAAAATCCCAAACATAAGTGCATCTCTTAACCTCATCTTCCTTTGGGGCAACATATGAAACATCCACTGGTAGCACCGGGCAAAAAGCAAAGATCAATTTATGAGATATGAGCAATAAAGCTATTTCAAGATGCTCGCAAAAGGTTTTTCTGTAAGTATAGACTCGATGTAGAAATGCAAAGCTGAGCCTCTCCACGTGCCAGACAGGGGGAAAATGGTAACAGTGGGTCCCTGCCTTTCTCTCAACGTTGAGGGATTTGCAATCCGAAAGTGAAGTTGGACTGAAAAGGGAGACAGAGATAACAAGGAACAAAATATTCAATTTGAAGTTGCCTTCAAGGAAAAATGATTTTATCAGGTTTGAAATGCAAATGCAATAAAATCCCTGACATATTTGGATGGGTAAAATAATATATTTCAGAATTGGGTGAAGACAGGGTTTTAGTGCAGGGGAAGTTGTGGGTAGATACAGTAAGAATATAAAAATCACTGTATCAGGAAAAAAAGAGAAAAACGAATCCTAACAGTGGAGCGTGAACGTAGAGAAATGAGAGAGTAGGCCTCAGTCAAACCTTTTCCCATGATTGTATTTCCACTTTTCTATCATGGGGAGACACAAAAACATGACAATCTCAGAGCAACAAGGTCTATATTCCTTTGTAACACACAACTTTTGCATGCGTCTGGTCACCCTACTGTCCCTCTTCTCTGATGACTTTCTGCCACCGTCAGGGGTGAGCTTCCGTTGTCACGTGTGTATAAAACGACCTTGATTACCATGCCCCGCCCCCACAGACTTGGCTGTTTGGGGATAACATCCCACCCAGTGGAAGCCAGTAAGTTTTTCAGTCCTTGATATTTTAAATGGGGCGGGGGAGGGGGCAGCTGGAGCTGAGGAGCTTGAGGATAAATAAGGCTTCTGAGGGAGTGAAATGAGACAGATGTGCAGACACGGAGCAGCACGGACAGACGTCCACGCAGACACGCGGAAACAGAGAGGCAGCCCCAGCGGACCCTGCCCTGCAGTTCCGGTTGGAGTCCCCTGGGGTCTGGCTATAGCCACGGTTTTCTCATCTTCGTCCGCCTCGGCTGGGAAGAGAAGGGTCTTGGCTCGAGCAGTGCTGCCTCCTCTCACACGGAGTGAGTGGTGCCTCAGTGCGTTTTCGGTGGAGACGTGGAGAAACAGCATTTCCATATGTATATTGCGAATCGCGAATATTGACCTCATTTTTTGATCGTTAATAAATCCAAATTGCCACTGTTCTCTGCCTTCCTTCTACTTAACAGCGTGGATGAAATTTTCTTTTTCTTTTTTTTTTCCATATTTGGAAATGGTTCGCCAGCAAACGATCCTCATGGGCAACCATTCCGTGAACCCAGATCTTGGATCTTGCTTGGGTCTCTTGCACTTGGTTGGCAAAAAGGCAATCAGGAGCCAACTCTTGTTTTTAATCTGCCTTCGGAGCTTGAGTCATACGTTGTTCTGTGCTAAACATAATGGTCAAGAAGCCGTTAGATACATCTGCAAGCACTGAGGAATTTTCAGAGGCACTGTGTTGTGTGACACTGTCTATAAGAACGTGGGATGACAGCACACAGACAACAAAAACCAAAAGGCTTCAAGGTGAAAACGAGCTGTGTTAAGTGAGAAGACGACTCCGATGAGAGAAAGGAGGTACTTTGTGTTCATGGGTCCCCAAAACCTGGTATTACCCATTCAGTTCTGCACAGGACTTCCAAGAGGGAAGGTGAAGACTAACATCGTTAGGAAAGCAGAGTGGGGAGAACCTTGGAAGCTCATCATCAATAAAATAGTCAAAGGTAATGGGAATTTTTTTTTGAGAGAGAGAGAGGAGGCTCTTAGGAATAGAATTATCTTCTTTAACATCAGAACCTCGGTTTCTTGGAATTGACGATAAACAGTGAAACTCCATTCTCATTACTGGACCCCGTGGATAGACTTTTAGGCCAACAAACTGAGAAACCAGATGAGAAGGATGCTGAACTAATCAGAAGCTGTGTGTGTCCCAAATCTCAATTATTTATGTACCATCTTCAGAAAGCCTGTGCTACGTTTCTGTCCTCTCTCCTTTAAATTGGCTCTCTTGTTAAATATGAATCCATGCATTTTTAAAAGATACCTTCCAACATCACCATAAATGGAAAATATACACCATTCATCATTAAAAGGATAAAAAAACAAATAAGATGAAAAAACAAATGTTATGGAATCCCAGATGGTCTGGAGGTTGTCAAAGGGGAAGATTAGGAAGTATCAGACAATGTGTTAAGACAGAGAGTGTTGGGGTCTCCTCGCTGCCTGAAATGCAAAACAGCTAAGGAGCAGACTGTCAGTGACTCTAAGTGATTTTAATGCCATTTAATGTATCATCCTCTCTGTCGAAAACCTCAGAGGGGATCCCACACTTAGGAAACACACTTAGGACCAGGATGTCCAGTGATGGGTCATTCAGCAAATAGGGAGCTTCGAGCCAAAGAAATATTCCAAAGGGACACCGGAAGAGTCAGCAGGGATGGTGCTGAGCAGGTCGCCTGGCTACAAAGCATCCAGCATCCTTTTTGGCTCAGGGCAGTGATGATCTCATAATTTACTGAGGCGGGCTTTGCTACAGAGAAAGTGGGCTTGGCCTCTCCACCCAGCCCGGAGACAGAGGCTCCTGGTACCCTGGACCGGTCTGCTCCTGGATGCCTGCGTGTTGATTACGCACCGCAATTAAAGCTCCTGTCTCCCGAGACAAATGCGAGAGGGCCTGTTTGTGATCGGGCTGGCAGGCATACAAATCTGGCTCCGCGGCCCTGGTGGCAGCTCATTTCTCAGTGTCACCGCGGATCTTGTAGAACCTGCACTGTTTCATTTTCCTAGCGACGCGGTAATGATTTCCCGCTGATTGAGTGGGAGAGGGTGCCGACGCGTGCCTGCTCCGGTGGTAAGGAGGAGAGGCGCATGTGTGCCGGCTCCCGGAGGGGCAGGCGACACCCAGGAAAGGATCCCTTTGCACGTCGGCCTTTGCACGTTCTTGCACAGATCACAAGCGTGGGCGGGGACTGGGTGCTTCTCGTCGTCGTCGTCGATGGAGATTGTCTGGGAGCGGGGCGTTCCTGCCTCTGCCCCTTCTTGAGTCCTTACGGCTGGACAGTAATAAAACTGACACACAAGAGCAGATTAACTGGGGGAAGAAAACAATTTAGTAGGTGCACACGGGAGGTCATAAGTGATGCTCCCAGAAGTGACGAAACGGCCAGGCTTTTTACCCTTTTCAGACAAGGAGACAATAGATTGGTGAAGAATTTACAGGACAAAGACCTTTAGGGTCGGGTGTCCATGAGTAAGGAATCTTAACGAAGTTTGGGCGTGGGTTGTCAATTAGTAAAGGGGTAATGAGGTTTGTTTATGTACGCTTTTTGGCCCTGAATCTCTTCTCTTTAGTGGTAAGGGTGACTCTCTTAGCCCCCATGCAGCAAGGAGGGCATCTTTCAAAGAAGAGATTTATTTCCTGCATTCAAGGAAATGGGGGGGAGGGAAGAGGAATAAAGGTGAACTCTGGCACCAGCTGCTTGCCCAGGGACTTTAATTCAAAGTAATCAATACACCATTATGGGCGATTTCGGGGTGGCCTGCCCTGGGCCCTCACAAAATAATGAAGGCCACATACAACACAGTGGGAAATAGTGTGGTCTTTGCAACCGGGCATAGCCGAGCTCAGACGCCAGCCCTGCCATATACCGTTATGTAAACGGGTGAAGAAGTGATTGAATCTCTTTAAAGCCTCATCGTCTTCATGAATAAAATGAGTTTAATAAAATAACAACTCACAAGACCCTTATGAGAAATGACTGAGATAAGTTAAAGTAATTGTCCATAAAACACCTGTTTGGTTCCTCTCATCCTTTTATAATATAAAGAGAGGCAGGAGTGAACCAGGAGCTTGCCTTGTCATCATCAGCTCACCTGCATATTGTCATTTGCGGGGACGATGGGGCTTAGAATCATAAAAGGGTGCTTTGTGCAGACCAGGGGGTAACTAAGGCAAACAAAGTAACCAGACCCTTTTCCTAAATTTGCTAAGGCACACATTTTTTTTTTCATTTATTTAGCAAATATTTTCATTGAGGAGCTACCATTTGCCAGGCACGGTATTATTATTCCTGTGGATTCATGTGTGAGAAAGACACACGTCATCTCTTGTGCTCACTGAGCGGAGAGCCTGCTGGGATGGAGGAGACACACCTTGACTTCGTAAAAAACACACGTGTCGAGGGTTTTGACAAGTGACAAACACAATGGGTGTCTATTGCAGGGAGATCAGACAATGCCTGTAGAGTCGGGGGAAATTTCTCGGAGTGGGCGATTTTTTAATCCGAGCCCTGAATAATGAGTTCCTTCCGCTCAGTGGTGAGGAGAGGAAAAGGCTGGATTCACTGGAGGAATGAAAATAAGTTCGGCCCGTCTAGGGGGCCTGGTCCGAGGAGCCAAATTTTCATTTTGTCGATTAAGTACGCCTTTTACAGCAGCTATTTAATATCATAATTTCATGGGCGGAAGAACATTTGAACACCGGGAAAATAAGGAGATACCATTAAACGAACGTCGTCAGCCCTCTACGTTGAATAAATTTAGGAATAAATTCCGTGTTATAAAATATATACTTTGTTTTTCTTACATTTACTTAAAAGTGGGTCTCTGACCCCTGTAGAGCTTGTGACCCCAAAATGATAACTTGTTTTCTACTAGCGAGATGACCCAGAAGATGAATGAATGGCAAGGGTTTTTTTATTCATTCATTCGACAATATTTCTTAAACTCGTGTGTGTGTGTGTGTGTGTGTGTGTGTGTGAGTGTGTGTACATGCTAGACACTGTGTACAAGGACAGTGGAGACTGAAGAAGATCTTATTTGCCCCCTGAAAGTGTGTGTCTAGTTCTCTGTCAGGTTGCTAGAGCTGGGGCTGAGCCAGTATAATCTGGGTCGAGACATCCCAGATGTTCACCACAGCTGTAAGTAGAGTCAACTCACCACTGGCTCCAAATGATTTCAGAGTAGAATCAGGACTTTCCGATCAACAGGGTTTGGGTTCTGAGCACTGAGCAGCTTCTAGAGAACTCACTCTCCTTTGGGGACCAGCCACCAGCTTTCAGGGGCACTGCATTCTGGTTCTCTGTGTCTGAGGCATTTTCTCCCTATGTGGCCACACTGGCCCCCAGATCTTGGGGCTGCTTCCTGTGCCTGGTGAAGGCTCCCCTCCCCGTGTCTTGGGGGAATATGTCTCAGCTCTCAGCCTTCCATCAGCCGCTGACAAACACCCGTTGCCTTGGGTCTTCTCTCCTCTTTCTGCCTTGTGCTCTGAAAAATCCACACGCTCTGAATCCCCTAAGCCCTCCGACCTGCAGCCTCCAATGCCCACCTCTGTGCACCTGTGAAGCGCCCTAGGTAAAGGGCCCTCAGGTGGGTGAAGACCCGCCCTCTGAGTGGCTGATTGGAGCGGCACAGATTCTGATCCAGCTTGCTGACCACAAGGTCTGGTAAAAGTCCGGCTCATTTCTCCTTTCACTCTGTAGCAGCTTTTCTCCTTCTCTCACCTTGCCCAGGGACAAAAGAAGCCACAAGTTCCTTCTCTGCTATATATAGCTCAGCTCTTTCTGTATTTTAGTTTATTTGGATTTCTTGCCATTTCTCTCTTCTTCTTCTTCTCTTTCCTCTCTTCTTCCCTTATCTGTCTCTGTCTCTGTCTCTCTCTCCCTCTCTCCCTTTCCCTCTCTGTCTCGTAAATAAAGCCAAATTCTACACATTGCTGTCTTCAATGACATTTTTCTACCTTTCCCTAAGAGGTAATGATTTTTTTGTGTGTGCATATATAGTCCATATCTTACATAGTTTGACTAACCATAAAAACACAGATTTCTAGAGTGTTATTAATTTAGAAAAATTGTGCATACTGTGTGTATCATTCTGAAATTGACTTTGTTCACTGGAGAGTCTGTTTTTTAAGAACTATCCCTGCTAATTAACAAGCGGATCCAGTTCTCTGATTTCAGCTTCTGTTCGCTTTTCCATTCTATGAATACGCCACTATATATTTATCTGTTACCATCCTGGTGGGCATATGAATTGCCCTTTTTTTTTTTTTTAAGGGTTGAGGATATATAAACATAGAAAAGGAGAAAAAGTAACATTAGGTAATTTGAGCACTGTTTTGCATCAGGCATTATTCTGGGACTGTGGACATAAGGAAAGATATAATACATATACAGTCTAGTGGGAGAGACAGGGAAATAAGCAATAATTGAATTTGCATTTTGGGAAGATTAATCTTGCAGTATGTAGGGCATATGGGAAAGAGTAGTTGGGGACAAGGGAACAAGACAGAAATGGTTCGTAATGATCTGCAGAGTCCGGATGAGGCACTGAAGGAGTCTAAATTAAAGCAGTGGTGAATCCGTGAGAAATTATACAGACACGGAGCCCACATAGCTGACTCCTGAGGGTGGCAGAGGTGGGAAGTGACCTCTCACTCATCTTTCCCCAAAACCTGTGCTTGACCCTTGAGCCAACCCGCATGCAAGCCAGAGACACGAAGGGTCGCTTTGTGGAGACACCAGATTTTGGGGATAAAAGAGTGCACGGCCCACAGCACCTGCTCGCAAGCAGCCTGGTGGCTGTCAGAAGTTCAGTGGGGCAGGGAAACGGATTGACTTTATAGCTTAAAGTGAAACACATATTGTCCGTGTCCAGCATGGACGAAATCTGAGCTAGACCGTGAAAGTGAAGGGGTATTTCCAAGATGGCAGCATTTCTGCTGAGACCGAAGGACACGTCGGGTGAAACCAGGGAAAGAGAAAAACGTGGGTTCGATCACATGCCAGGCAAAAGAAACAGTTCGCAGGATTATTGACGAGGACAAAGAACTTCCATTTGCCAGGCGTAGTTCTCGGTGTCTTTCATCCTCATGCTAGCCCCGTAAGGTAAATATCCCCATTTTCTGGAGGAGTAAAGGGAGACACAGAGAGGAGAAAGCATTTGTCCGAGGTCAGTAAACCCTGGCGGCAGGGCTGGGGGACCAGGCTCTCAATCCCGGTTCTAAATCACCGCTCACTATGATGACACCCAGTTCAGCACACACAGCGGCCTGTATCCCATCTCACGCTCAGTAGGGTTTTCTGGGTAGGAAAAGCCAGAGAGTGAGAGGGGAGGGGAGGAGTGAGGAACTTCTCAGTGGAGGAGGACAGAGCGGCCGTGCCATGGACGCCCCCGAGAAGCGGAGGCTCGGGGAGGAAGTGAGTGGTAAGAAAAGGAGGTGGTGCCTGAAATTAACATCCGAACGTTACCGTGGGCTGCACGTGGTGCTCCTCTGGTCCCTGCTCTCAAATGTCCCCTTGACGCAGGTGACACCCCATCCCTATCGTTCCTCTCACTTCCTGGGCTGCACATCCAACCGTTTTTCTGAAATTTTCCCATGGAGGCAACTTCCAGACCACCCCGTTTTAGAACAGGTGCTATGTACCTGTCACATTCCTTCCTCCCTTCTCCCCTTCTCTCCTGCCCTCCCTCACACACTGGGTAGGCACCTACTATCTACTGCCTTCCCTCACACACTGGGTAGGCACCTACTATCTACGAGGTCACCTGTTTCGTTATGGTGAAGCAGATGTGAAGGGGTGGGGCAGGTAGTCACAAACATGAATCACCAAGAAATTCCCTCCTCCGAGAGCTTCCGGTCCAGCAGAAAAAAACAATGTACCTGAAACTATTTTCTTCTCCTCATCAGAGAAGACCTGAGAAGTCACTCTATGCTGTCAGGAAATTGGGACCTAAGAGAATTTTCTTTTTTAAAAAAAAATGCACAATGCCCAGATTGGAAGAAAGCTCAGACACAACTTTGTCTTTTGGTTTCTCTCGTTATGAGTCAGAACCCTGGGATCTTCCTAGAGTTTCTGAGTATAGATCTAGTCTTGTCTGAAGAATTAGTAGATCTGTGATAATATTAAATTATTACTGTAGCTACGATTAATGAACTATAAGTTAATAATAACAGCTAAGACTTACACTGCATTCCTGTTCTCTGGCAATTTTTCCAAGTGCTTTTCTAATGGAAACTCACTAGGTCTTTGCAACCATCTTCTGAGGCAGATATTGGCCCCACCGTGTAGATGAGGGGAGTGAGACTTGGGGTTGTTATACTGGTGACCCAAAGCCACACGGCTGGTAAGTGGCAGATACTAGATGTGCACCCAAAGAGTGTGACTCTGGAGACCCCATTTGAACCATTATTTACAAATAAATAAAATTACTGAATACGCAGAAGTAATAGTTTCTTTATTTTCGCAGTGGCTAATTTCTTTAAAGAATTGCCTGAGTGCCTAAAAAAAAAAAAAAATGCTTTGGCCTTAAGAAAAAAAAAAGGCTCTCATGCTCAAAAAGATTGGTTGGTTTCTATAGATTTTTGAACAATCTCATTTTATAGGTGAATACATTTAGAGAGGAAGAGACTTTCCCAGGATTCCAAAAGAAGATAGTAACAGAACCTGACGTAGGGCCCAGACCATACAGAAAAATACCGATACATATAGGCTTTGATATATTTAAATCCCCACTCATTTAAATCCCCACTCAGTCCCTCATTGGTCCTGTTGGCTGGAGCGGTGTCGCTTATCTGTCCTCAGTGTCTGTTTCCTCGTTTGTAAAATGGGCTTAACATTGTATTGATCTCACAGGTTGTAATAAGGCTCCACTGAGACAATGTTAAGTTACCTAGTTGGACCATCTCTGTTGTTACTGGTACAATTGTTGTCATCATATTATTTTAATTCACCCAGATCTCTTCAACTTAAGTCTATGGGGAATCTCTCCACTGAATATTATTACATAATATTTCAGGCAAAATAACCTGCTTGTGTGAGCTGCCACCCCTCCAGTCTTCATTCACAGAAGCACCTCCTATAGCCAGGTGAAATGAGATCAATGACCTCTTATCACCACAGTCAAAGGGACCAGGCTCAGAGAAAGAGGACAGAGTTCCCTTGCTCTGTGTTTCCCACTGTCAAGTCCCTCAAAAGCTTCCAGCTTTCCTGCTCATTTTTCACGTTCCGTGCTTTCTTCATTTATTTTTCTGAGAATCGACAGAAATCGCCTTAAATAAATTGCCAACGTGCCGTTTGCAGGACGAGGATTTCGATGTCAGTTAGAGACCTTCATTGCCACATGCCCAGATGCAAAAAAAAAAAAAAAAAAAAAAGTAGTGGTGGGTGGATGGGGACAAGGCAGAGACAAAGAAAGAACACAAGTCATAAGAAACGCTGGGTCTTTCTGTGTCATGGCTGAGAGGCGATCAATCGTAGAGTCCCGTAACTTAGTTCAGGAGCCTAATGAGCTCTTCCTGGCCCAAAGAGGCTCATCATTCTTCAAACAACGGTGAATGGGTATCCGAGCTCACACCCAGGCCCCTCCACCTGCTGTGCAGAATTGCACTCGTCTGCTCATCTACGGACAAAGATAGTTCAATAGTCTCCACAGATTTCTGGGTTTTGTAAAGCAATATCCTACCTGCTTCAATATTTGTCATGTTTTCTCCTTGGCTTCTTTCTTGTCATTTTTTTGCTGCATTCTCTCCTTCTTGGGCTTGTGAAGACATCCATCCTGCTGGAGGAGAGCATCAGTGAACATCAGCTCACTCGATGCTGTGATGAGCCGAGAAGGGCTCTGCCTTCCCCGACTCTTCGCCAACTCGACATCCCATGAGTTTTCAACTTCCGCTACTGCTGGCATTTCAGATGTCGGGAAGCGATTTCCAAATGATAGATAATTAAATCTTTCTGTAATGAGACAATTCTGGAAGAATGGTTCAGCAGGCAGTGTGTTTTTTTGTGTGTGTTTTTTTGTTTTTTTGTTTTTTAGCAAACACCCCTGTCACACTGGAGCAGGACAAATCCATGATACTTCATAAGTCACTTGGGCAGGACATTAGGGTTTTAATGAGCTGAATTATAGCTTTGGGATAGGTCGGTAATGGCCAGCTCACCTGCTGTCTTGCCCAGTATCTCCTCTCTTTCTTCTGATTATGGGATATCTCTTTTTCCTTTGCAAAATTCTCCATGCTGACCCATTTGCCTGTGACTGCAGCTAGTGGATTACAGCATACTCTCCTCCCGGACATAACCCTGATCCAGGCCCATGGATATGACCCCAAAAGGGCCAATCGGGGATTGATTGGACCACTGGCAAAGAGAGGATTCTTCTTCTCCTAAGACTGTGCATAAGTCTGGAAGCTTGCACTCGGTGAGAGTGTGGTTGAGAAATAAACCAATGAAGAGAACAACAGATCTAAGAGATGGCAGAGAGACAGACAGACAGACAGACAGAGACAGACAGAGAGAGAAAACATCCTTTGAGCCCCTGCATAAGTTACACTTGAACCCATTTCCATATAAGGAGATTTCGGTTGCACGAGTCAACAAAATACCTTCATTCCCACTCCACTCCATTTGTTGTCCTTGCTTAATCTAGTCTTAGCTGGCTTTCTGTCACCCACAGCAAAGAATCAGAAATGATTTAATGTCATCTTGTCCAAAAAAAAAAAAATTGCATCCTCAGCAGAATTTGCCAAACACCTCTGTTAGTGTATGGTCAGGCGTCTTCCCCAAATCTCACCGCAAGACCAGAGGTAGGTTGAAGTCACCTGTGCTCTCGAATGTCAGTGACGGACAGCTAAGCTTCAGGGGTGTAGAGGGAAGGCCACCAGCTTCGCAGTCAAGAAAATAGAGCTCTACGTCCTGCTGTGCTACAGACTCAGTGTGTCTTGTGGATGCCACTACCCCTCCAAGGGCCTCCCTGTCAGTCCAGGTCACCCTTGACTTGTAAATAGATTGTAATAGCAGGGACTCTAATTAGGCAGTATTATTTCAAAACTTGGCTCCTACATGTAAACGCTAAGCGACAGTGAACACCTCCCTCCTCCTAAAAAATTCCAAATTTCAGATTCTTCATCTATAGAAATAAAGATGAAAATAATATCTCACTGAGTGTGAAAAAAAGTCATGTATTTAGCATGATGTCTAGTATATAGTGTATCTCTATACATGTAAGCTAATGTTATTACTTTACTGAAACTTGGGGGAATCAATAAATAATCAACTGAGCAGATGTTATATGCATTAGCCCAGCCATTCTGTGTGTGTATACATGTGTGTGAGAGAGAGAGAGAGACAGAGAGTGATGATGGCCACGTCTAATATATTCACAATGCTCAGCTTATATATTGAATCTCATCCCTGACGCTATCATTGCGTGATTTTTGGATTCCTGAGAGTATTTCTCTTTCTTTTTTGCTTTCTTTTTTCCCTTCTTTTTACTCAACAATATATTGAACATATACAATGTACCAAGCATTTTCCTAAGAATGAAGTATAAAATAGTTAAAAACATAGACTTCTTTTTCCCTCGTGGACCTTAATGCTTAATGTGGCCTCTGTGATGGGTTGCCCGGAACAACCACGCACATGGCTTTGTCACAGACTGAGCTCTTCTCAAGCATTGATCTGTGTCGTCAATGCTCCCCATCTCCCCTTCCAGCATTTTCTAGGAAAAAAAAAAAGGAAGCAACAAACCTACATGAGCTAGTGGAGTATGGACACTGATACATGCATTTGCTAAGCTTTGGCTATTGGAATTGTAGAAGCAATCAGTAGCTGCCTCTGGGAGTGAAGGACCCACACCTTGTTTACCTGAAAAAATTAAAATAGATGCAACCAAAAAGACATCGCTTGCGCCAGCTCTCACACTGCAAGCCAGATCGGCTGTGCGGGGGCCCCTCTGTGACAAGGGTGAATTATAAACCAGAGGCTGCATTCGCAGCTCATGCCTCTCCCTTTTATGCCTTGCTGAGCTCCCAGGTGCCCGTGATGGAGATGTGATTGCACCTGCACAGAAGGAAATATTTTAAGACCTGCCAAAACCCTTGGTTCGGAACTCTGCTTCCGCAAGCGATATGTCGGGGCATGGTGACCGCAGTGAATTATCGCTACCTTGGAGGGTTCGCCAAGAGGAGCGTGCCACGGGGCCGATGGGGCTGGAGCGGAGGCTGCAGCCAGAACGGGAGTCCCTTTCCCCGTTTCTGACACCAGATGTCCTGCAGCCTTCGCATCTCCCACGGGAACTGCCTCCTGGGCCCGTGCAGAGCAGGGGGCAGCTGAAGATTTGGGGCACCGCGTCTATTTTGACATAGGGAAGCAAGACGTGAGTGGGTGACTAGCCAGATACATCTGGCTTCCGGTCTCAGGAGCAGGGTTTTAAAATGAAAACACAGGCGGCCCAGCATTACACGACATACACGGACCTGCCTTCCTTCTGGTGAAAACCGTCACTCTAACCACCCTTTGTCCCAGGCACTTCCTAGGCAGTTGGTCCTCACCACAATCCCCTGAGATACATGCTATTTTTATCCCCAGACGTGGTTGGGGAAACTGAGGCATGGACACAGACATCTGCATGAAGTCACATATCTGAGAAGAGGGAGAGCCAGGATTGAAGCCAAAGTGGGCAGTTCCAGATCTGTGCTCTAACCTCCAGGCTGCACGGCCCCCTGCGGATAATGACGAGGAAGACGATGAGGAAGAGAGAGAGAGTGAGGATGCCTCATGTGTGAAAGGCTCCGTCTGCTGCATTTCGTGTATTCTGCTTCAGCAGCACCAGTCGCTCGTGGTTTTATCCCCGTTTCACAGTTGTACACAATGAGAATAAGAGAAGCGACATGATTTGCGCAAGGTCCGGGGGTGGGGGAAGGCGGGGATCAGAGCCAGGAATCAAACCTAAATCGCCCAGCTCCAAAGTCCATGCTTTCTGAAATGCAATGTAGTGGCTCTAGGTGATCATTCCGTGGCTGTGACGTAGAAAGGTCTGAGACCTTCGGAAATCCTCATGGCCCCAAGCTCCGCGAGCATCACGCAAGGTTCTTGATGAAAAGCAAATGGCTCTTGCAGAAAAAGAATGAGTCTGCAAATACAAAACTGTGTTTCCGCATGAAGCGCGTTTCTAAGCCTCCCCAGTTCCTCACATCCCAGCCGTTTCTGGTCTTTTCCATCCCCAGCATGAGCGGTGGCTAGCCTGCGGAGGCCACTTAGTTCACAAAGTTACAAGTTGTGGTCACTTGCGGAGAGCTCCGAGTATGGGATGTCCCGATGGACACGAGAATGACATGCGCAGAGAGATACGCTTAGCTTTGCTCACTACACTGGGCACTCGCCCTGCAATCGCGTTCGGTAAGAATAGATTATGACACAGCGTGTGCCCATAAACAAAGAAATTGCAAATTTTGAATCTGCGGATAATGCTGATGATAACATTAGCTCTTATCGAGTGAAAAATGAGAGCTAGTTCCCATCTTGTTCTCTGTCTAGCAAAGACTGGTTGCATAAACTACAGATCATCCACGCGGAGGAGTACAATGCAGCAGTGAAAAAGAAGAGTGGTACCTCCATCGGTTGCTATGGGTGATCGCCATGGGTTGCTATGATGTGATTGCCATGGGTTGCTATGGGGTAATCAACAGAATACATTTCAAAATGAAACATCTAAAATAGAGAACAGTGTTTATAGCACGCTGCTACCACTTAAGAGAGAAGGAGCATGAGTGTCATAGCTTCTATTAAAAACAATTTAAAATCGAGAGAGAAAAGGAAGGAGAAAACGATGGGAAGAAACAGGATATAATCTTGACTTTTTCAACCGTAAACTTCTTTGACTGTGAAACCATGTAAATATGTTACATAATTGCAAAACAAATTTATGTTTTTAAAAGCAATTCCTAAAACATCCATTGGCCTAATTGCATATCAGACTGGGGACAAACACACAGAGAGGAAAACCATATCATGACTGTAAAATATGTCATTTCACTCTACATCTCTGTGGAGATGCACCCTTCCAGATAAAAGAACTGGGAGGAAACTGTTTTAAGGACTCCTTTTTGTGGCATTACTGTGCTGTGGTCACGTATGTCGTGTGTGTGGCATAAAAATAAACAAGTAATTGTGTTGGTGTCATTGGAAAGTGGAATTTTTTTGGCAGAGAAGAAAAGAAATACAGATTATTAAGGCTAGTCCTGGATTTCATTTGTAGGTTCCCCTCCCTCCCAGGAGAATCACAATCTAAATATATGACCACAAGCTTGTCACTGCCAGTGTCCCAGGCCTCTCTCACCCTGGGCAGAGGGTTGTCCATGCTTCTTAAACATTGCAGTCACCTTGGGCTCCTCCCTGCCCCTCTGACACACCAAGCTCACCCTCTGAGCCTTTGTACTGGATGATCCTTCTACCTGAATAAAGCTTGTCATCTTCAAATATTGAAATAGGTGGTTTCTTCTCATCATCCAGCCTCTCTATATATTTCAGACAGGTCCTCACTGATCAACCCAGTGATCATCATTTTATGTCTTTCATAGCACTTAGTCCTAACTGCATCAGTGTTGTTTGTATATATGTTTCCTCGTTAGTTATCTGTGTGCCCATCTGGACAAGGCAGCTCCTGTCTAGCTCGTTCGCTGCTCGAAAAAGACAGTGCCTAGAACGGGGCCGACAGACAGAAGATGCTTGATAAATATTTAGCTGATAAATAAAGATGAGAATAAGAGACACATTTTCTTTCCTATTACTGCTGAAGGGTGTATCACTGTCCCCCATCCCACCTGTGACTGAGAACTCTGAGTATGTCCTCCTGAAAACATCAGACCGATTGTGAGATAATTGCTGTCCTCAAACACGTAACTCCCTACCTTTTCTCAGCGTCTGAGGCACTATGGGGGCTGTGTTTTCTGACAACGATACGCTTTCCCCTCCTCTCTCCTGATGGTTTGGAAATTTCCTCTTCATCAGGAAACATATGTTCTCCTCTCTGCTGATTTCATCTTGTCTTCATCAGTCACAGAATTTCTCATAGGAGTTCTGTTGTTTGGGTAATTTAAACTTCATGAATTTCGAAACTTTGCTTCGGTTACTTCTCAAAAATGCAGGTCTCAGAATAACTTCTACTTGATTCTTAGACTATCAGGCCTCCTCTCACTCTCTTTTGATTGGCAGCTTGCCAGGGATTGCTAATTGTTCCCCTGCCCTGCCCCCCAAGTCTCTAGGGAGGAGGAATAGATGCAAATATTTCATACCAAAGTATGTTTTGAACATCGAAACTCTCTTACACAATAGAAAACTTAACATTCAAAGAAGATCTTTAATAGCTCCTGCTTTTCATCCCATTTCTTAATTAAATGGCCACAGGGTAATTCCATTTGCTTGATTTGACCCCCTGGGAACGGATGAAGCTGTTCCCATCAGAATAGTGCTGTAAGCGAAGGCTGGTAAGACTGGTGAGGACTAGTCCATCAGGCATCTGTCTGTCTTATGGTGAGGCTTTTGCGATAGTCAGTGGCCATTTGCCCGTGTCTTCTCTTTCCTTGGAGAAGTCAAAGTAAATATTGGGATACTCTAGCCTGCGAAAAAGGTTAATTTCATTATATACAAAATGTCCCATGCTATGGACAGGGTGTGCAAAGAGTAGTTCACATTTGTAATAATATTCACACTTGTATAGCAGTCTCTAATGTGATTTGCAGGAATGTACACACATATTCGTACTGAAAAAATATTTGAAGGCCTTTCCGAAATCAATTTTTTTGCCTTCCTGGAGGTCAATTTCATGGACTGCGTGTGTAAGTACATGATACATATAAAACGATGAGACTAAATTATGAGTAATTTTAGAAGTAAAAAATATATAATAATAATATTTATTAAAGATTTTTCTCAATGGCAGGCACTGTGCTAAGTGCCTTATCTATGATATATTTTAATCACTTAATTCTCACAATAACCCTAGGCAGAAAATACCATTTTAGAAATGAGGAAACTGAGGCATCCAGGGATTAAGGAGTTTATTTGAGGCCACAGGGCTGACAAGGAGCTGGGGTTGGACCTAAGTAGTCTCGTTAGCTTTTAATCAGGGTTTTGAAGCTAATGGAGATAACAAAGTATGCAAAATTGTTGCCTCCTGGTTTTGCTTCTTTTAATTCTATAACCAAGCAGTTTCCTTGATGTTATTATAAGCATTATTCTTAATATTTGAAACGGCTTACCTTTCCACCGGAGGGATGTATCATAACATCCTGAATCATCCTCTCATACCCAAGGTCATATTAATTGGCTTCAAGGGAAACCTGGACCCTCAGAAATTATATGTGGGGTTCCCCGTCTCCACTAGAAGCAAGATCATTGCTTTTATAAATTTCTCCAAGGAGTCCATGACCCCGGAAAAAAAAATCAATAATAGATCATGTCTGTGGCACTTTATTTTTTAAGGTTAGTTTTTATTTACATAATCAAGAGCTAATTCTTAACAGCATCAGATCACTGAGCAGAGGAGGGGTGGGCCTAGACCAATTGCTCAGTGGATGTTCTGAGCTTCCTTCCACAAGCCTGGGGCGGAGAAGAGAATCAGAGAGATAGGGGTTCGCCGCCTCCCGCTCCCAGCTCTGCTTACTAGCTCGCTGTGTGGCCTTAAGTAAGTAGCTTTACCCATCAAGCCTTCATTTTTCTCGTCTGGGAAAAAAGGAAAGCCAATCTCTATCTCTGATGATTGTGTGCTAGAGACCACACAAGGTAAGTGTCTGTCACGTAGGAAGCTCTTGGTAAATATGTGTGCCTTTTCTCCCTGAGCCATCTCACTATCCAATGGCTGGACCAAGTCAGGAGGCCTGAGGATGTGCTTCTTTGCCTGCAAACTCCAAACAGCCCCTTCCCTGTGCTGAGCCAGAGACAGAGAGTGGCTTTCCCCCACGTTTTCTTGTCTCCACCATCTGCACAGCCAACTGCTCTCTGCGAGCTTCCTGCTTGCAACCCCGCTAAGCAGGTGTGGCCGCCGCCTGCCTCCTCTCTGCTTTGCATGCGGAATCTGATTGTGTTTGACAGGCTGCTCGCGATGGAGAAAAAAAACATGAATTGGATTAAATGCTCTTTGTTTAGACCTTATTAGTCAAAGAGGCTGCTGCATAATTAATTGGAGAATAAACTGTAATCTCACACTGAGGCACACTCAACCCCCTGAAGCACACAGCCCTGCTTGCGTGTGGGATGGTTGGCGTGAGGGTGTACTGCTAGTTAACTGGTGGTCCCTGAGGAAGAAATGGGCATAGACGAGGGGAGAAGAGGATCATAAAGATGTCCCTTTTACACAGACCTGCACCCATCCACCTGCCACTGACAAGGCAAGTCACCTTGTCAGGTTGCTTAATCTCAGATTCGGTTTTATCCTTTGGGATTGGTATAGGGTCATGATGGTCAAATAAAACAAAATATTGAAAGAGTTTGGCACAATGCCTTGCATGAGGGTGCACACTCAAGATATATTAGCTAATTTAAATTAACCATAATAATTATATGTATTAATATAATAATTGCATTTATTAATGTAAAATAATTACTACTTTACCATTATAATAATTATTATTCTTAAAATTTAGAATATACAGAGAAGTCCCCAGAGGGCCAAACTTTCTCAAATTGAGCATCTGAGATTGCCCTCTTTTGAATACTAGCATTTCAGAAATTTCTGGAAGCTTTTAGTCTTATCCTGCTCTTTCACCTCAGTTAGCCCAGAAAGAAGCAGTGCCTTATCTAGAGAGAGACAAACATTCAGTAGCAGCAGAGAAAGGTTTAAGTGGGCTGGTCTTTATTTTATTTATGATAACACAGAGCAAGTATCCCCAAAACAACACACACACACACACACACACACACACACACACACACACACACACAAAACCTTCTTTCTAAGATTATCCTATTAAAAATGAAAGTACAGGTAAAGACAAGTGTTTATCTACTCATCTGTCCCAGTTTAGTAATCTGAATCTTTTTTAGTTTAAAAAAAACAAAAGGACTTCTGAACTTCCCTTTCCTATTTTGAAATATCTCCCCCCAGCTCATTTTCTTGGTGCCTGAAATTCCCACTTCTGACAGCTGTACTTCTTCCTTGTTCTATGATAAATATGCAGCAACCACATGTTGAATAAATGGATAAATCCCAGATTCTCCTTGGGCCAATGCCGTCATCCACGGTGAGCAGCTACAGTCTCCCTTGGGTCCACATTTATATTAGCACAGCTGCATCTGTTTTCTTTTGAATAATGTTTGCATGGCACATCTGTTCATGCCTTATTTTCAATATCGACTTACCCTGCAATCGAAGGAATATTTTTGTGAGCAGAATATATCTCTATGTCCATATCTATCTATTTTCAGTTCTGACAATCTCTGTCTTTTAATTGGATTTATTCACCTATTAACATTTAATATAATTTGTGATAGAGTTAGGTATAACGTCACCACGTCACTATTTTTTCTATTTCATTTTTCTTTCTCTTTTCTGTTCTTTATTTCACTTCTACTGGTATATATTTTTAATGCATGTCCCCTTCTACTGACATAGTAATTATGCATAATTTTACAATTCCTTTAATAGTTAGACATTACAGTCTAAGTCCTTGACTATAGTATGAGGTACTGCTTTCATTCTTTTCCTGATATTAGAACCTTTTAGATTAGATTAAACTGGATTGGATTGGATTGGATTGGATTGGATTGGATTGGATTGGACTGGACTGGACTGGACTGGACTGGATTGGATTGGATTAGATTAGATTCTAACATTATAACTTTAACTCTATGTACTCCTTGCTTTTTGTTGACATACATTGTTAATTCTACATATATTTTGGATCACATAGGTCAAAGTTATTCTTCTTTCTAGTCAATAGATACACATTTTGTAGGTATATCTTTTTAAGTATATTCAGATTTTTCCATCATTCTTCATTCCTTCTAGCATTTCCACTTTTCCATCTAGAATAATTTTTTCTGGACCTGAAGAACTCAAATTTTTAAGTATTTCTTTTAGTGTAGATCTGTTATAAATTATCTCAGGTTTTGTTTTCCTGGAAATATCCTTATTTTGCTTTCCCTTTTGAAATGTGTTTTTGCTGTGTGGAACTCTAAGTCGACAGTTACTTTTATTCAGTGATTGTGTTCTGGTTCCCACCTTTTTCTGAGAATCACCTACATATTTATTGTAATTTCCTTGAATATAATTTTTTTTCTCTCTCTGCTTTTGAGATTTTCTGTCTTTGGTTTGCAACAGTTTCAATATAATGTCATCCGGTGTGATTTTCTTTGTATATATCTTACCAGAGTTTGTAGTGCTTCCTCAATCTGGGGGTTGATGTTTTTCATCAGTTTAGAAATTTGTCATTGTCTCTTCTAATATTGCTTCTGTCCTTTTGTGTCTGTCACTCAAATCTGATGTTCCAGATATATGCATGTTAGCTCAAAACAGTGTTTAAATTATGTACGGTGGCCAAAATATGGAAGCAACCTAAATGCCCATCAACAGACAATTGGATAAAGAAGTTATGGTACATATATACAATGGAGTAATACTCAGCCATAAAAAAGAATGAATTCCTACCATTTGCAACAACATGGATGGACCCAGAGGGTGTTATGTTAAGTGAAATAAGTCAGGTAGGGAAAGACAAATACCATACGATTTCACTTATATATGGAATCTAAAGAACAATATAAAGAAACAAAACAGAAAGACTCATAGATACAGAGAACAAACTGATGGCTGTCAGAGGGGAGGTGGGTTGGGGGGCTGGGTGAAAAACGTGAAGGGATTAGAAGTACAAATTGGTATTTACAAAATAGTCACGGGGATTTAAAGTACAGTGTAGGAAAGAGTCAATAATATTGTATAATTATGTTTGATGCCAAGTGGGTACTAGACTTCTCAGGGGATCACTTTGTAAATTGTACAAATGCCTAACCACTGTGCTCCACACTTGAAACTAATCTAAAATAAATTTTAATGTCAACTGTAATTGAAAAGAAATAAAAATAAATTGTAAAAACCGTGATTAAAAGAAAACAACACTGTGTCCCATATGCTACTTTTCTTTTCCCTTTTTGAATTTCTGTCTAGGTGTTTTCCACTGATTTATCTTGCAGTTCATTCATGGTCTCTTTATGTATGATGGCTGTGAGAGCTAAACATTATTGCAATGTGAATTTATCATTCTCCAGTCTAGGGTTTTTCTATATTTCAATTCTTTTTCTAGATTTTCTATCTTTGAGTCTAATCGCAGTGGTTTTTCCATCCATATTTGATGTACTCTCCAGTACATGGCTTCCTCCTGGTTCTTTACTATTACCTATTTTTTCTACTGGCCTTATCTCTTAATATGCATAGTAATTCTTTTGGATGAACACTATGTGGCATATATTTGGAAAAAAAAAACTGGTTGCTATTGTCTTCTGGATGTATTTCTTTGGCTTCTTGCAAGAAGTTCAAGTGGGAAATTCAAGTTCAAGTTCATCAAAATGCAATCCAGAACGAATATGGTTCAAAGTATGTTTTAACCTTGTAAGAACATTTCTATTTCATTTGAGCTCTCTTCCTGGGGTGTAATCCTTCAGCTGCCTTAATGAAAGACCTGCCATGTTTATCAGGCTTTTTCCACTCTGATGAATCCTGCACCCCTGTCCTTATCTCATTTTGACTTTTTAGCTTCCCAGCAGGGTCTTTCTGCTTCTCATCCTGTCCTCCCCTTTCAAATCAACAAATAATTCAAGGGGAAACCAGCTTAGACTCTTAGGCTCCATCCCTGTATTTAGTTTCTTCTTTCTGAGCTCTTGCCCACCCGAGTCCTGGTTTTCTGGATAATTCTGAGTTTTGTATTTGCTTTTCTGTTTGGCCTCCCTATGAGACTGACAGGAGTTCTAGTCGATTTCTCCGACTCTTAACAGATGCTTTCTGCTCAGATTCTCAAGCTTCCTGGGCTCAGCAGTTTTCTTTTCTCTCTAGAACTTTGCCTCCCTGCACCCAAGTCATAACTGCCCTGATAACTATCTAATACTTTCTGTTACAACACAAATATGTTTAGTTAATCCTGGTGGGAATGTCGATCTAGTTTAAATTTGTCAGGATTAGAAATGAATATTTGGGTCTGTGGAATTTACTAGAATCTCAACTTTCTAACAAGGGCACGGTTGTCTGGGGTCTGCAGACGGAGCCCCCAGAAACCTGAAAGTAATGGCCTTCCAAGTCTCGTGGTTTTTCTTGGGGACCCCTCGGACGAAGACTCATTTTGTTGCAGGAAGTCTCTGCTTTTCAAGAACAGCGTCTGGCCCCTTGGCAGCTTTGCATCACCCTCTGGCCTCTTCGGAGACAACGCCTTGTCCCCTGTGCTTCCCCAGACAGTGAGCTCTGTCCAGGACCTCCTTCCAAAAGCAAGCACGATTTCCCACGTGGGAAGTTTGGGTGTTTTGTTTCTCAGGCTTTCCTGTGAGCCATTCAAGGTCCGCTCTCCTAGCCGTTTTGAAGTCTGTGCTTTTGGGATGCACAGTGCTGGCATTCTAAGTGCCGGGTGTGGCTGTGTCCCTTGAGACCTCAGTTTCCCCATTTTCCAGGCACAGCCACCATTCCAGTCCCTGTCACTTCCAAGGTCATGTATTCAAAACCGTCCATGTCCTCATTTTCCACCATCATCTGGGCTGAGTTCTCCTGCCTAAATTCGGACCCAGCTCTCTGCCTCTGACACATCATCTCTCACTCTAGGTAAATGCAAACTGGTGTTTCTTCCGTGTGGTCTCTCCCACCTCAAACCCGTCATCCCTCAGAGTCAAACCAACTTCTACGTAATATTTCTAAAACACCCACTGCATCATGTGGATCACTGGTGTTTCTATTTAAAATGTTTCAACATAATATGCAAACTCTTATATTTTATTCATGGAAGCATGGACTCACCGTAGCCCCTCCGAGGAATAATTTGTAAATACATACATATATATATATATATATGTATATATATACATATATATATATATATGTATATATATATACATATATATATATTATATATTATATATAACATAAAATATTATATATGTGTGTTTATATAAATATATACATATATATATATCCTTAAAAAATGCACATACTTCTAACCCTGAAATTCCTATTCTACTAATTTCCCTTCGGATATACTATTCAGAAATATTTATTGCAACACAATTTACAATAAAGACTGGGAAAAAACCTAAATGATCATTTATCGATGCTGTTTAAATCAATTCTGCTGACTCAAGCATAAATGCCATGTGGCTCTTTAAAAAAAAAAAAAAGCATAAGGTGGACTCCTAAGTGATTTTATGGAGCAATTTGCCAAGACATCTTTTTAGGTGAAAAAATAAAAAGGCAAGTTGTAGAACAGAAGAATGTTAATAAGATAATCCTTCATGTCTTTTTTTCTTTCTAAAGCAACAGGAAAACACATCAATTTCTTCACTTATGTATCATCTGTGTTTCCACACTAAACCGTGATCTCCGTGAATGCCAAGACTCCATCTTTTTTACCTATTCTTTCCCTAGTATCTAGAAATAATAAGTGCTCATTAAAATTTGTTGTTTAGTGTATCAGAGAAAAGTGCCTGGGTGATTGGGGGTCTGGGGCGAGAGAGAGACTTGCTTTTCGCTCTTTCCCTACTAGAGTGGAGAAGCTCTTATCAGCCTCATTTACCATCCCCCCACCATGAACTCTGACCTCTGGCCACTGCAACGCAGAGTGTGTGCAGAGTGGGACACACCTGCTCACTCTGTTTCCTCTGCCTTGGGCAACCTTCTAGCCCTTCTCTCTCATCCAGCCTTTATCACTGACTCCACCCCCTTAGTTCCTTCCTTTGGATTTCTTTAGTCCTTTTCTTTAGCACCTCTCAAGTTATCTAGACCTTATCTATAACCCTCCCCTAAAGGCTGCAAGATTCTGCCTGGACAAATGCCAATTCTTATCTTCACATAAGAAGCTGGGCTAACAGTAGGTATCAATGGATGTTTCAACATGAATGAGTTTCATAAAAGCCCAGAAATGAAAACAGCCCAGATGCCCATCAATGGATGAATGGATAAATAAATCATGGTACATCCATGAAATGGAATGTTAGTTAGCAATAAAAAGACATGAACTACCAAATATGTATTGCGGTGTGGATAACCCTTGAGATCATTATGCTAAGAGAAAAAAGTAAGTCACATAGTATAAAGGACCACATAGTATATAATTTCATTTACATGAAATGTCCAGAATGGGAAAATGCATAGCTATAGAAAGTAGGTTGGTGGGTTTCTAGGGTTGGGGCGGGGGTGGGGCAGGCGGTGACAGTCAAGGGGTGTAAAGTTTCTTTTCAGAAATGAAAACACTCTAAAAATAGATTGTGGTGATGGACACACTACTGTGTAAATATATGAAAACCCATTAAATCATTTGGTATGTGAATTATATCTCAATAAAGCTGTTTAAAAAATTGAAAATGGAAAGCATGAGAGAATGAAGGAGTGACTCATGAACCAGGTTACTATGGGTTAATGAGGCAGCTCAGCAGATGAAAAAAAAAAACTTTTCTCACCTGATTCCCTAAATTACCGAGTTATTTATACAACAAATATCAGATTTATTACATGCCTTCACTGTGTCAGTTCCTTGGGATGCAGAAGTGAATCGAACAGAAAGATTCTCTATCATCCTAGAGCTAATTGCTTAGGATGATAGCCTGGTGTTTAACAAAGTATTACTCAAAGAGATTTATTATTATTTTGATTATTGCTATTATTGATGATATTATTGCAGCTGCATTAAAAGCCAGACAGGAAAAAGATCTGAAGCACCATGATGGAGTATAAGAATATTATTGCTCATCCGATCTGAACAGGACCCTCGGGATCAAGCCATTTTCATACCTGATACCCCTGCTGGGATGGACAGCCCCACCACCCCTCCAGGGCATCGAGGAGCACCCAGGCTCTTGGCCCTGCCACCGTTCTATAAATCAAACCACCACTTCCACCTTCTAGTGCCCTGACAGAGAGCTTTCATCACTCGGGTCCTATAGGACCCTTCCAGGCCTTCGCCCATGCATTTCATTTCCTTCCGGCTGTGAGCCCCACCGATGCCGGCTGATAGAACGCAACACGAGATTTCCCTGGGCGAGATTTCGAGAACTAAACCTCCAACTTCGCTGACGCTGCAAGAATCGTCTGTGAGCTGAGCCTTCTTTCCCCCAGAGCTGGTGATTCACAGCTGCTGGAGCTCATGAAAATCTGATCTAGGGCAGAAATTCCTGCATTCCCCTATTGTCTCCAGGATGGATTCCACAGCCCTTTGAATCCAGCCCTGTTTGCCTCTTCCCCGCCGGCTGCATCCCTCACTGGGTATCAGCATCCTGTCCTCTGCCGCCAGCACTGATGCATCCTTCCGAGATACTACTACACGTGGCACTTATCCCTGTGCATAACTTATATCATCTCATCCTCCCAACAGCCCTCCGAGGCTGGGAAGGTTCTTATCTCCATGCTACAGTTGAAAAAAAAAAAATGGGGCTGAAATAATTTCCCCAATCTTAGAGCTAATAAGTAGTTAACACCCGGATTTCAACCCAGGCAGTCTGGCTGTGATTTTAATCACTCCACCATTTCACATGAGCAACACCAAATTACTTGCAGTTCCCCCCAATGTGCAATTCTCTCATGCCTCTGGGCGGGAATGGATCTGGTTTTTTTTGTTGTTTTTTTGTTTTTTTGTTTTTTTGGGTTTTTTGGTAAGGCTGAAAGCTTATTTAGTTTCGGAGGCTTTCTTCTGAGAGAGAAAATTTTTAAAAGTACTAATACAAATTTAGGTAGTAAAGGGAATACTCATTTCAAGTAATAAAACAATGGCAAGTTACAAATTGTTAGATGCCAAAAAACACTACAAAGTTTTAAAAATCCAGAAGCTGACTGTTTCTGTAATCTTCCTTCTGACATATCTGTCCATAATAGGGGTTTCTTACGTTTTTTGTGCATGTTTGCACTCATCGATCACTTTTTCATATGCCCCAAGTTTTGTAATGTCATTTCCCACAAGGAGAATGGAAAGATAATCGGCCTTTTTTTCAAGGGCAGAGGTCGGATAAACTGAGCCCAGGAGCTGTTTTTGTAAATAAAGTTTTATTGGAACGCAGTCACGCTTATTTACCTATTGCTGATGGCTGCTTTCCTGCCATGGGGAGACAGAGTTGAGTGCTTGTAATAGAAAAGATACCACTACAAAGTCTAAAATATCTACTCTGCACTTTTTACTGAACAGTTTTGTCAACTCTGCTCTAGGGCAATGGCGTCCAAAAGGGTCCGTTTAAGAAAAATGCTCTGAAAACTTGCTTCTGTTGACTTCCCCTTACAGACTTTGTTGCCTCTGGGCCAGGAAAGTGTCTCTGGGTTCCTCCTTTAAGATTTAGCTCCAGCATGTCCTCCCCCAGACCACTCCTGACCAGCCCACAC